>JAJONR010001700.1:0-88216 GCA_029582245.1 Solanum etuberosum
CATACCTGAAAGAACAAGGTTCTTGAAGAATCTTGAAGAAGAACTTGATTAGAAGCCTTGAAACCCTAGCTTGAAGGTAAACAATCAAGAAAACCTTTCTTGAGATTCTTGAATTAGTTTCTTGAAATCTCTATGGACAAGAATTATGATTTTCATTAGTGATTCGTAATTGTATGGAGGAATTTGAGTTGGAAAGAATGAAATTCTTGGAAAAAGACTTACCTTGAAGAAGAATCTTGAAAAAGATTGTAAGAATCTTAAATAGAGTCTTCTACTTTGAATTTTCCTTAGGGTTTTGTCTTAGGAATTTGATTGTTTTGCATCTATAATAAGTCAAGAATTTTTTTTAAGGTCTTCTTAGAGGTAAAAAGACAAAAATGACCCCTTTTAATGTTTTTCCGTCGGCTACTTCGTCACTGCACTGTATCAGGTTACTAAAATGGTCATAAGTTTTTACTCAAAGCTTGGATTGTTGCAAAATTGGTGGCGTTGAAAAGAAGATTAAAATATCTTTAATTTGATAGGTTATAAGACATGTAACTCTTTATATTCTAAGAGATATGATTGTTTGAACTTGACCCAAAGAGAATCTTACATCAAAACTTAATCGGTAAGGAAACTTTCAACTCAACTTTGTGCTAGGAGTTTCTAGTGACCTTAATTGATATCCAAAATCATTCTCACACTAAATAATTTGCCTTTACACATATGATCAATTGAAGAATCACCCTATACAACGTTACATGTAAATGAAGAATAGTTCGGGTCTAACTTAGAAATTTTTGGGGTGTTACAATATCTCTCCCTTGGGATCATTCATCCTCGAATGACGGTTAAACTGAGCATGGAAGGGAAAAGAGTTACTCTTACTATATTCCAGCTTAACTCAAAATCACAAATTACTTAACATAAGGTGATTATTCTAATTTAAATCAAGAGATTCAGGTTCTATACCGTTATAAGAAATCTCATCCCAAGAATACTTCTCCCTATAACTACATTCAACCAACCTCAGTTTTAATAAAGAACCACTTAATGCATCATCCATTCATCCACATTCTACCAACACCACATTCAAGCCTAGTACTATAACCCTTCCATGGACTTCTACTAACCAATCCTTATAAGAATTCCTAATTCTCTCGTCATTTCTACCAACAGAACTTTCATGCATCACTACTAGGAATTGACTAATTACTCAATGTAAAACCTTATCTCCTCCTTCCTCCATATTTATAATCTTAGGTGGAATAAACACACTATCACTATCACAATAAGAAATAACAATCCTCTTCTCTATCATCACACAACTACAATCATCAACACCACTCTCAAAACTAAAAAGGATCACTGAAAGAGCTTAAGGGCGAAGGATCATAAGCACAATTCATTTGAGAGTTTTGATATAAGAATATGCATGACATAACATTATTTTGCTAGCCATTAAGAGAAAATCATGAATTTGAGAAACTGAGCGTACTATGAGACATGAGTTCTTATATGAATAAGTTCATCTTATGAGACTGATATCCATAACTATATGGAGTAAGATTGAGATCAATGGGCTAAAGGCTTTGCCTCTCATTCTGGAAATTGAGCTTAGATGTGAATCTCTCTGAAGTGTATGAGCATAAATCATAGACACAATTATGATATTAGGAATATCAACAAGATGTTGTAATAACTTCGCTTGAGGTATATGCAAGATTATGAACGGATTGATATACCTCTAAAACTCTTTCTAACGACATCACTATCTCATTCTCAACACTTGACTTGGCTTCTCATCTTATCATCTTCCCCTTAGTTCTAAAGCTAAAACTTGAGAGATATGGATCTATTCCATCATCTCTAAACTAGTCTATATTTCCTTTATTCCAATACTCGGGAAAGGCTTATCTCATGGCTACTGAACCCTCTAAAAGCAGGTACTAAGACTCCTTCTAAGACCTCTTGCTAAGATGTTTCTATTAACCTTTTCTCATTGACTTAGAAGGCCGCTTCATCGAACTCTTAAGGAAAAAGCTCAAATATACTATCTAGGCACACATGGAAATTATTTAACTTAATTAGAACCTCGTCTGATTACATATAATCTCGGGTACACACATCTAAATGCTCTTGTTACTCTTATGACTTAGCCACACTTTGCTGCCCTTATCTAAAAGTTAGGATCTCTCACTTGTACCACTAATATTCATTGCAATTAACATCTCAATTCTTTACCTACTCTATGTGAAGTCTACCAGATCGGATCTCAAGACTAACATTGTCACCCTCATATTGCCATTATTTTGATCACGACACTAATCTCAAATTCAAGTCTAGTGTCTATTACCAAACATGGATATCAATATAATTGCTCGCATACTATACTAACTTATTACTAATAGATAACATTAAGAAACACTTGCCCACTAAAACCTCATGACAATTAGTCAATCTTTATCTCTCAATCTTCATACTTACAATTTACCGTTTGACTTCCTTTCACAATTTAAGTACTATTTACCCACTCACTACACATCATTGCCTAATTAGCTTATAACCCTTTGAATATTATGGGCTCTCCCTTAAAAATCATAAGCCTAGCTTTGAACTATCACCTTATGAATACTCCTGCTCTTCTATTCAACAGCTACACTTGGTCGTTATTAACACAATGATACGTCATCATAAACTCCTTTCTAATTAAAGTATACTCTAACTCATCCTAACTATTAACTCTTACGCTACCTCCTATCATGAAATCATCACAAACCCATCACTTCTTAGTCTACCCATAAGGGAAAACTCATCATTCATAGCTCACTAGGTGCATGACTACCAAAACATAATTTG
Source organism: Solanum etuberosum (assembly GCA_029582245.1). Lineage (NCBI taxonomy): Eukaryota > Viridiplantae > Streptophyta > Magnoliopsida > Solanales > Solanaceae > Solanum > Solanum etuberosum. Next base: position 2,842 of record JAJONR010001700.1, read on the forward strand.
TCTCATCACTATCTTCCTTTCTTAGATTACTGAACCTCTCCATGCATTCTTCTAACCTTGGGCACTTTAACTATTACTTCTTATAACCTCATAACTCCTACTATCTTTTCGGGTGCAAATACTACTCAAGATCTAAAACACACTTCCTCAAAAGGGTCTCAACTGAAACAAGGTTTAGAAAAGAGAGTACATCTCTCTTTGAGCTTGAACGCACGATTCATTTGAATAAGAGTGCATCATTTCAAATATGAACACTTAAGCTCACTCACGGGCTTCTCTCAATCCCCTGTGAAGTCTCATGACTTTCTCAAGACTTTAGCTGAGAGTAATTCATCGATAAGGATCTGGCTTTGCTTTTTAACTACCTTGAGTATGAAGGGTAATTGAATGAATATGAAAAATACATGAGTTTGAATAAGTTCCTTATGACACAACGCTATTGCACGATTTATAGTATGCAAGAAAGGAAATTTTTCCTAATTGTCTGTAATCCCTCATTTAGAGAAGTGGGGCCCTCACAATCATAAACAATATCCTACAAACATGGCTTCATAGACACCCTAGGATATTTGAACTCTTTGCTCTGATACCAAGTTTGTCACAACCTGAGCCTACACCCTGGACGTGGCCGGCACTCGAGAACCATTGCTGGTCCCCAAGCAAAACCTCATCCTGGCTGACTACAAGCGGAAGACTAACTCAAGTATACATAAGTATTGAATTGAAAGAAACGTTTAAAAATAGCTCTGAATATATTGAGTATGAATCATAAGTTTAAATAAAATATATGAAACTGAAAGACTCTCTAAAATTGTCCTTTAATGAAGCCTCTACTATATATAGACGAGTATTGAGAGAAGACCCACGGCTATTCAAAACTGGAGTCCTCCGGAAGCGAGGAGGTCTTACTCAAAAGATGACGAGCAGATGAAGTGATCTAAACAAACTCTTGTTGAGGATCTTAAGAACCTGTATATGCATCATTAAAAGATGCAGGTCGAATGACATCAGAACATTAAATGTACGAGTATGTAATATAGATGAATAATAAATAATTGAAAGAAAGGACAACAATAGATAAAACATAAACTCAACTGAATATAAAGGATTAAAGGAATGAAATAGTTTAAAACTTTACAAAAACACTAATTCACCTCTGAAACTCAACAAAATAAGTGATAAAATAAAAATACACTTTTAACTCTATTTGGGGGATTCTCTAATCGACAACCATCACTATGAGCTACGTGATGATACATCATCTCGCCCACGCTGCCAGAACTGTCCTATACCTTGTTGGGGTATAAAACACCTCAACTAAGTGGATCCACTAAGCTATGCTTAAAACGTAATATGGAATCATCTAAAAAGTATGACCTTTTAGCCATGTTGGCATACATGGTTTATGAGGACTTTGAGTTGTCTGAACGTCTTCCCATATCGGTGCTTAATACTACTCCCAATAATATATACTCATGCTCATATGTTTAAAAACATAACTCTTCCTCTGGTTTGAGATTATAGCTCAAGCTACCCTCTTAAAAGAGGTATCTGCTCTTGAAACATCTTTTGAACTCATAACTCTTTTAGAAATCTCAGTTTCTCTTTTATCAATGTAAAAATTGATACCGCTAGGAGTACATAGTCCCCTTATACTCTTACTCAATTCATACTTGAAAACTCTTTCTCAAAAAAATATCATAATCATAATTTAATATAATCATTGATGACTCGGGAAGTCATACTGCATAAATATTGATGGTATATCTAGATACCATACTGCTCATACATTGATGGCATACTCGATTGTCATACTAATCATGTTTTAGAAACTCTTTTATCAAAACTCATATTTACTTTCTCGAAATACAATTTAAGAACTCAAGTGTTGGCTTTAAAAAGCTTTTTAAAATTTATAACTCAAATCATAGGGTTCATGTGGAATTCTGGACATGAACGACTCAACTTAGGGATCTTAATAGCAACAACAAAACTCAATACTCAGAACTCAAGACTCAAGAACTCAAGAACTTGAAACTCATAACTCAATGATATTTCTCCTCTCAAAAATACTCAATTCATAGGGTTCATGCTGAAATATAGACATAAACGAATCAACTCAAGAATTATAATGCATAAAATATATCAATTTAATAATTAGGAATTGAATTTCAAAAAATAAACAGAAACTCAAGAACTTAAAATCAACTTATCTCAAGAATACTCAAATCTAGGGGTAAAATCCTAGATTTGTCTTTTACTGATTTGAAAGTAGATGTAGGGCGTCAGAACGAACTAGTCCAACACTCTGATAGCCTTACATACCTGAAAGAACAAGGTTCCTGAAGAATCTTGAAGAAGAACTTGATTAGAAGCCTTGAAACCCTAGCTTGAAGGTAAACATACAAGAAAACTTTTCTTGAGATTCTTCAATTAGTTTATTCAAATATATATGGCCAAGAATTATGATTTTCATTAGTGATTCATAATTGTATGGAGGAATTTCAGTTGGAAAGAATGAAATTCTTGGAGAAAGACTTACCTTGAAGAAGAATCTTGAATGAAGTCTTCTACTTTGATTTTTACTTAGGGTTTTGCCTTAGGGTTTGAAAGAGAAGAGAATTATGGATTAAGAGATGAAAATCTGATTGTTTTGTGTCTCTAATTAGTCAAAAATTTATTTAGGGTTTTCTTAGAGGTAAAAAGATAAAAATGACTCTTTTAATGTTTTCCCGTCGTCTAATTCGTCACTGCACTGTATCAGGTTACTAAATTGGTCATAACTTTATACTCAAAATTTGGATTGTTGTGAAATTGGTGGCGTTGGAAAGAAGATTCAAATACCTTTAATTTGATAGGTTATGGGCGACATAACTCTTTATATTCTAAGATATATAGTTGTTTCAAGTTGTCCCAAAGAGAATCTTACATCAAAACTTAATCGGTAAGGAAACTTTCAACTCAACTTTGTGCTAGGAGTTTCTAGTGACCTTAATTGATATCCAAAATCATTCTCACACAAAATAATTTACCTTTATACATATAATCAATTTAAAAATCACCCAATATAACCTTACATGTAAATGAATAATAGTTCAGGTCTAACTTAGAAATTTTTGGGGTGTTACAATATCTCCCCCTTGGGATCATTCGTCCTCAAATGGTGATTAAACTGAGCATAGAAGGGAAACGAGTTACTCTTACTATATTACAGCTTAACTCAAAATCACAAATTACTTAACATAAGGTGATTATTCTAATTTAAATCACTAGATTCAGGTTCTATACCTCTATAAGAATTCTAATCCAAAGAATACTTCTCCCTATAACTACATTCAACAAACCTCGAGTCTTAATCAAGAACCACTTAATGCCTCATGCATTCATCCACATGCTACCAACACCACATTCAAGCCTAGTACTATAACCCCTCCATGGACTCCTACTAACCAATCCTTATAAGAATTCCTCATTATCTCACCACTTCTACCAACCGAACTTTCATGCATCACTACTAGGAATTGACTAATTACTCATCGTAAAACCTTATCTCCTCCATCCTCCATATTTATAACCTTAGGTGGAATAAACAAACCATCACTATCACAATAAGAAATAACAATCCTCTTCTCTATCATCACACAACTACAATCATCAACACCACTCTCAAAACTAAAAAGGATCACTAAAAGAGCTCGAGGGTGAAGGATCATAAGCACGATTCATTTGAGAGTTCTAATATAAGAATATGCATGACATAACAGTTTTTTGCTAGCAATTAAGAGCAAATCATGAATTTACGAGACTGAGCGTACTATGAGACATGAGTGCTTATATGAATAAGTTCATCTTATGAGGCTGATATCCATAACTTTATGAGTAAGATTGAGATCAATGGGCTAAAAGCTTTGCCCCTCATTCTGGAAACTGAGCTCAGATGTGAATCTGTCTGAAGTGTATGAGCATAGGTCATAGACACAATTCTGATATTAGGAATATCAACAAGATGTTTTAATAACTTAGCTTGAGGAATATGCAAGATTATGAACAGATTGATATACCTCTAAAACTCTTTCTGAAGACATCACTATCTCATTCTCAACACTTGACTTGGTTTCTCATCTTATCATCTTCCCCTTATTTCTAAGGCTAATACTTGAGAGATATGGATTTATTCCATCATCTCTAAACTGGTCTACATTCCCTTTATTCCAATACTCGGGAAAGGCTTATCTCATGGCTACTAAACCCTCTAAAAGCAGGTACTAAGTCTCCTTCTAAGAACTCTTTCTAAGATGCTTCTATTAACCTCTTCTCATTGTCTTATAAGACCGCTTCATCAAACTCTTAAGGAAAAAGATCAAATATACTATCTAGGCACATATGGAAAATCATTAAGTTAATTGGAACATCGTCTGATTACATACAATCTCGAGTACACCTCTTAATGCTCTTGTTACTCTTATGACTTAGCCACACTTTGCTGCTTTTATCTAAAAGTTAGGATCTCTCACTTGTACCACTCATATTAAATGCAACTAACATCTCAATTCCTCACCTATTATATGTCAAGTCTACCAGATCGGATCTCAAGACTAACATTGTCACCCTCATGTTGCCATTCTTTTGATCACGACACTCATCTCAAATTCAAGCCTAGTGTCTATTACAAAACATGGATATCAATATAATTGCTCGCATACTATACTAACTTATTACTAATAGATAACATTAAGAAACACCTGGCCATTAAAACCTCATGACAATTAGTCAATATTTATTTCTCAATCTTCATACTTACAATTTACCGTTAGACTTCCTTTCACAATTTAAGTACTATTTACCCACTCACTACACATCATTGCCTAAATAGTTATATAACCCTTTGAATATTATGGGCTCTCCCATAAAAATCATAAGCCTAACTTAGAACTATAATCTTATGAATACTCCTGCTCTTCTATTCAACACCTACACTTGGTCGTTATTAACACAATGACACATCATCATAAACTCTTTTCTAGTTAAAGTATACTCTAATTCATCCTAACTAGTAACTCTTACTCTACCTCCTATCATGAAATCATCACAAACCCATCACTTCTTAGTCTACCTATAAGGGAAAACTCATCATTAATAACTCACTAAGTGCATGACTACCATAACATAATTTGTCTCATCACTATATTCCTTTCTTAGATTACTGAACCTCCGCATGTATTCTTCTAACTTTGGGCACTTTTACTATTACTTCTTATAACCTCGTTACTCCTACTATCTTTTCGGGTGCAAATACTACCCAAGCTCTAAAACACACTTCCTCATAAGGGTCTCAACTGAAACAAGGTTTAGACAAGAGAGTACATCTCGCTTTTAACTTGAACACACGATTCATTTGAATAAGAGTGAATTATTTCAAATATGAACACTTAAGCTCACTCACGGGCTTCTCTAAGCCCTTGTGAAGTCTCATGACTTTCTCAAGACTTTTGCTGAGAGTAATTCATCGATAAGGATCTGGATTTGCTTTTCAACTACCTTGAGTATGAGGGGTAGTCGAATGAATATGAAAAACACACGAGTTTGAATAAGTTCCTTATGAGATAGCTCTATTGCAAGATTTATAGTATGAAAGAAAGGAAAATTTTCCTAAATGTCTGTAGTTCCATATTTATAGAAGTGGGACCCTCACAACCATAGACAAGATCCTACAAACACGGCTTCATAGACACCCTAGGATACTTGAACTCATTGCTTTGATACTAAGTTTTTCACGACCTGAGCCTACACCCTAGACGTGGCCGACACTCGAGAACCATTGCTGGTCCCCAAGCAAACCCTCATCCTGGCTGACTACAAGTGGAAGACTAACTCAAGTATACATAAGCATTGAATTGAAAGAAACGTTTTAAAATAGCTCTGAATATACTGAGTATGAATCATAAGTTTAAATAAAATATATGAAAATGAAAGACTCTCTAAAATTGTCTATCTATGAAGCCTCTACTATATATAGACGAGTGTTGGGATAAGACCCACGATTACTCAAAACTGGAGTCCTCCGGAAGCAATGAGGTCTTACTCAAAAGCCGACGAGCAGATGAAGTGATCTCATTAGACTCCTGTTGAGGATCCTAAGAACCTGTATATGCATCATTAAAAGATGCAGGTCGAATGACAACAGTACATTGAATGTACGAGTATGTAATATAGCTGAATAATAAATAACTGAAATAAAGTACTGTAATAGATAACTTATAAACTCAACTGAATATAGAGGATTAAAGGAATGAAATCGTTTAAAACTTTACAAAAACACTCTCTCACCTCTGAAACTCAACATAATAAGTGATATAATAAAAATACACTTTTAACTGTATCTGTGAGATTCTCTAATCGACAACCATCATTATGAGCTACGTGATGATACACCGTCTCGCCCACGTTGCCACAACTGTCATATACCTTGTCGGGATATAGAACACCTCAACTAAGTGGATCCACTAAGCTATGCTTAAAATGCAATAAGGAATCATCTAAAAAGTATGACCCTTTACCCATGTTGGCATACATGGTTTATGAGAATTTTGAGTTGTCTGAGCGTGTCCCCATATCGATGCTCAATACTACTCCCAATAATATATACTCATGCTCATCTGTTTAAAAATATAACTCTTCCTATGGTTTGAGATAATTTCTCAAACTACCCTCTCAAAAGAGGTAACTGCTCTTGAAATATCTTTTGAACTCATAACTCATTTAGAAATTTCAGTTTCTCTTTTATCAATATAAAAATTGATACCTCTGGAAATACATAGTCCCCTTATACTCTTACTCAATTCATACTTGAAAACTCTTTCTAAAAAACATATCAAAATCATATTTTAATATGATCATCGATGATTCGAGAAGTCATACTGCATAAACATTGATGGTATATCTAGATACCATATTGCTCATACATTAATGGCATACTAGATTGTCATACTAATCATGTTTTAGAAACTCTTTTCTCAAAACTCATCTTTACCTTCACAAAACTCAGTTTAAGAACTCAAGTGTTGGCTTTAAAAATCTTTTTAAAATTTATAACTAAAATCATAGGGTTCATGTGGAATTATGGACATGAACGACTCAACTCAGGGATCTTAATAGCAATAAGGAAACTCAGTACTCAGAACTCAAGTGCAAGAACTCAAGGACTCAAGAACTCGATACTAATAACTCAACGATATTTCTCCTCTAAAAAATACTCAATTTATAAGGTTCATGCTGAAATATAGACATGAACGAATCAACTCAAGAATATTAATGCATAGCATATAGCAATTTTATAATTAGGAATAAAATTTCAAAAAAGAAAAAAAAACTAAAGAACTTAAAATCAACCTATCTCAAGAATACTCAAATCTAGGGGTAGAATCCTAGATTTGTCTTTTACTGATTTGAAAGTAGATGTAGGGTGTGAGGACAAACTAGTCCAACACTATGATAGCCTTACATACCTGACAGAACAAGGTTCTTGAAGAAGAAATGAATTAGAAGCCTTGAAACCCTAGCTTGAAGGTAAACAATCAAGAAAACTTTTCTTGAGATTCTTGAATTAGTTTCTTGAAATCTCTATGGCCAAGAATTATGATTTTCATTAGTGATTCATAGTTGTATGGAGGTATTTGAGTGGGAAATAATGGAATTCTTGGAGAAAGACTTTCCTTGAAGAAGAATCTTGAAAAAGATTGAAAGAATCTTGTATGGAGTCTTCTACTTTGATTTTTTCTTAGGGTTTTGCCTTAGGGTTTGAGAGAGAAGAGAATTATGGATTAAGAGATGAAAATATGATTGTTTTGCGTCTCTAATTAGTCAAAAATTTATAGGGTTTTCTTAGAGGTAGAAAGACAAAACGACACTTTTTAATATTTTCCCGTCGGCTAATTCGTCACTGCACTGTATCAGGTTACTAAAATGGTCACAACTTTATACTTAAAACTTGGATTGTTGCGAAATTGGTGGCATTGGAAAGAAGATTCAAATACCTTTAATTTGATAGGTTATGGGATACTTAAATCTTTATATTCTAAGAGATATGGTCATTTGAAGTTTACCCAAAGAGAATCTTACATCAAAACTTAATCGGTAAGGAAACTTTCAACTCAACTTTGTGCTAGGTGTTTCTAGTGACCTTAATTGATATCCAAAATCATTCTCACACTAAATAATTTACCTTTAGAGATATGATCAATTTAAGAATCATCCGATACAACCTTACATGTAAATGAATAATAGTTCGGGTCTAACTTAGAAATTTTTGGGGTGTTACACGTACTCTATGTCAAATCTACAAGGTCAACTCTCAAAACTAACATTATCACCTTCATTTTGCCGTCTTTATTTTATCATGACACTCATCTCAAATTCAAGCTTAGTGTCTAGTACTAAACACATATATCAATATAATTGCTCACATACTATATTAAATTATAATTACTACATAAGATAAAAAAATGTTAGCCCACTAAGATATCATAACAAGTAGTCAATTTTTATTTTCTGGTCTACATATTTACATATTACCGTCACATTCTTTTTCACAACCTAAGTATTATTTACCCATTCAATATACATAATTGCCTAATTAGTTCTATAAACTTTTGAATATCATGGGGCTCTCGCTTCAAAATCATAAGCCTAGCTTAGATCTACCACCTAATGACTACTCTGCTCTTCTATTCAATACCTATACTTGATCGTTACTAACACATTGACATATGATCATAAAATTCTTTTTGGTTAAAATATACTCTAACTCATCCTAATCAGTAAATATTCCTCTACCTTTTATCATAAAATTCGTACAAAATTATTACTTTTTAGCCTACACATAAGGGGAAATCACCTCATTAATTGTAACACCTCGGATTTGAAAAGACAGGAAAAATTTTAGTTTTCAGAAATCTGGTGCCAGTTCCGACGGTGCCATCCACGGCCCGTGGAATGACCCACATACCATAGGTTAGGTCTGTGGTTGGCCAGTCAAGTTTTCCCAAAATGTCAAGTTTTATGTATTTTTTGACGGTTCACCAGGACAGTTCGTCTTCCAATGCACGAGTCGTAGGTATGTCTCGTAGGTGAGTTCCAGACTTAGAGAAATTTTAGAGGATAAAGTTGGGACCTACGGCCGTGACCCACAGCCCGTCGATGGGACCATGGCTGGTAGGTGTGACCCGTCATTTGATGGCCTAGAGACCAAGTCTCTGAGACCATCGATGGTCGACCAGGACGGTCCGTAGGTCATCACCGTTGTTGAGTCTGCAGTTAGTTTAAGATGGACTTTTGGGTTTTTTCCTAAATATTCTAGCCTAATACTATGTCGTTTTACCCTTCACCAAAACCCCTATATAAGCATTTTTAACCCCAAAATTCCCCAATTTAAATCACTCTCTAAAATTTAAAAAAGAAGAACAAGTCTTCCTCTCAAATATTTCTCTCTCTAGAAAGCTTGAAGAAGAAGGGTCCAACCTAGGGTTTCAAGTCAAGTCTCCAATTTCACCATTGAAGTTAAGCAAGTGGCATTGAGGTATGATAGTTTTCATCCATGGAGCTCTTTTCTCCATGGAGTTCCCGAATTCTCCAATTTATAAAGATAGAATTCCCTAATTGAGTTAGGATTTTCTTCCATGTCATGGGTTCCTTTAATTATTGATTTATTTGATTGTTTTATGATCTATCAAGCATGAATTGATATAATTACATGATTTTATGATTAATTCCCATGAACCCATATCTAACCCATATTTTCTAGATATTGATGATTGAAAGTGGGTTTTGAACCACGAAAGGTGAATTATGAATTTATGCATGTTCTTAGGAAATTGATGTAAATGTTGTAAGGATTCTTTGAGAGTGAAATATCAATGATGTTGTTGTTGTTGTGTTGTTGAAAGGATTTCTCACATAAACATGAAAGATTGATTGTGAAAGGTTTTCTCACATACTAAGGGTTCTTAGGGTTGAAAGGTCTTCTCACCTAAAATAAACTAATGTTAAGGAGCTATTCTAATGTTGAGGCAAGAGGCGATTACCCATGCTCTCTAATTGAAAGACAAGAGGCGATTACCCATGTCACATGATGTACGGACAAGAGACGATTACCCATGTTCCTTCAAGAGCTAAGATGAATATGATAAAGAACTATTCCATGAAAGTTAAGCTTAGAACCGAGTGGACAAGTGGTGATTACCCGTGTCCCATAAACTATGTGCCAACATAGGTTGTCTAGATAGATATTAGCTAGTAGATCTACATAAGCTAGAAGTTCATGGTCCTTACCTTGGCAAGTAGGACAAGACTTTTTGGTGTGGGAGACCCCAAATTCCATGCTATTAGCTCACATGGTCTTACATGTCGGTTAAGGCTACTTCCCACAAGCAAGCGAAGATTAACAAAGGTTACTTCAAGAAGTATCGTACGTACATTTTAATACGATGTTCACTTGCATTGATCATGTTTTACGACTTATGTTTTCTAACATTCAAGATTCATATTGTAGCTTGATCATTGCATGCTCATGAAAATGTCCCTTTTAACACGACTTCATATGTTTTTATGCATGACTATCATACTTGGTACATGTTTGTACTAACGCATAATCGTGCCTACATTTTCCCAAATGTAAGGTCCGAATAGTCAGGGTTCCCAGTTTCATGGCTAGAATTCTCTGAGGAGATTTTGAGCTTTGGTGAGTCCTCATGCTTCGAGGACCGGACATTTATTATTTTCAGTCTTTCCTTACTTTCAGTTTTGGAACATGATGTACGGGCTACGCCCAGATTCATTCTTATGTACTAGATGGCTTTGAGACGATGTTTAGATTTCCGCTTTTCTCTATAACACCCTTATATGTTGAAACTGTCTTTTAATATCTTTTTCCTATTTCTTGTATGATGAAATCTAAGTGGCTTGTACGGGGCCTCTCGGGGTCTTATACGTCATGTTACGCCTAGGGGCTACCTTGGGTTGTGACATTAATGACTTAGTAGGTACATGACTACAACTACATACTTTACTCTATAACTATTCCCATTTCTTAGGTTACTACACTTCTAAATACATACTTTTAACTCTAGTCACTTCTACTACTACTCGCTTATGACATCGCAAATCACACTATCCTTCAAGCGACAATACTATCCAAGCGCTCTAAACATACTTCCCTCTTAAATGGTCTTACTAGAAACAAGGTTTAAAGAAGAGAATCTGAGACCACATCTTGCTTTTAGCTCGAACACATGATTTACATGAATAAGGGTTTATTATTTTTAATCAATACACTTAAGCACACTAATGGACTTCTCTCAAGCCCTTCTGCAGTCTCTTGACTTTCTGAAGACTGTATGTGAGAGTAACTCATAAATAAGGATTTGGTATATGCTATTTCAACCACTTTGAGTATGAGGGGTAGTCGAACGGATTTGAGAAACGCACAAGTTTGAATAAGTTTCTTATGACATAGTTCTATTGTACGATCTAGAGTATGAAAGAATGGAAAACATCTCCTAAATGTCCTATAGCCTCTTGATTATAAGTGTGGTGCACAACACATCCATAAGAAATACTTTACTAGGCACGACTTCATAGAAATCCTAGGACACTTGAACTCTGTGCTCTGATATCAAGTTTGTCACGCCTCGAGCCTACACCCTGGACGTGACCAGCACTAGAACCATTACTGGTCCTAAGCAAACCCATAACAGGCTAACTACTGAGCAGAAAACTATACATACACGCGAAAACCTTTTTAGAAGGACATTTAAAATTATTTTAAAGATATTTCATGCAAAAGTCCGAAATAAATCTGAATATAAATAATATTATTAATAATAAAATGTTTAAAACATCAAAATACTCAAGACTGAACCGATTCACTAACTTTTTCTATCTATGAAGCCTCTACTAACTGAAGATAGGCATCAGGAAAGACCCACGAATAACTAAGTATTCAACTAATAATGACCGAAAAATCAACTAAATTGAACTAACTAAGTTGGGGCCCTCAAAAAGAGAAGAGGTCTCATCAACTGCTTATGAAAAGAGATCTTACTGAACATTTGCTATCTTGAGTACCTAAAACTGTATCATAAAATGATGCAATGGCAAATGATGTCAGTACATGAAATGTACGGTGTATAATAAAACTGAGTGAAATAAATAACTGCACTGAATAAATGAACTTTAAGGAAACTGAAGGTAAACTGGATGAAAGTGAAACATGAACATGAAGTAAAATTATTTCAGCTTTACAATATAAGATATGCAATAAAATCAATATTAAAATAATATACTTTACTTTGTTGGGGAGTTTTTCTAACCGACAATTATCACTATGAGCCTAGTGATGATACAACATCCTGCCCACGCTGCCTGAGCCATCATATACTTTGTTGGGTATAGGAGAACAACTATAATCTATGGATCCATCCAATATGCCTTACAAAGAGGTGGGGAGGAATCACCCGAAAGTCGATACGATCTTATCCTATGCTGGCTACGTAGTCTATAGGGCTTTGAGTTAAAATGTACTCTTACTCAAATCGTTGCTCAATACTACTCCCAAACTAATTAAAATCAATATACTCAATAACTTTTTAGGGAAGGGACTTTTACTTTACTGAAATATTTTCAAGAAAATCAATTATGCTATTTTCTTTCTCAATAGTACATATGAAATCATTCATGTCATTTTAAAAATCCTTTTCAATAGATGCATTTAAAAATACTCATAGACTTACTTTTCCAAGTCTGAAATCAATGTGTAAGAAAAACTCATATAGGAACCCTTTTTAAAATATGACTTCAATCAATAAAGTTCATGTACTAATGAAGGCATGAACAACATTGTAAGAATCAATATGCATAAGAGGAATTAGAATCTCAATGATTAAGGAATCAGAACTCAAAATAAGAAAATAAACTGAATTCAGATTTAAGAAATTGTTGGTAAAACTCTAAACATAACTTTTGCTGACTGAATTTAGATGTTGGGTGTGAGGAAGAACTTGGTCCATTACTATGAGTAGCCTTACATACCTTAAATGCTTCATGAATCTTGAAGAGCAATACTAACTTGAAGAAGAACTATCAAGAAAACCTTTCTTGAGATTCTTGAATTAGTTTCTTGAAAATCCAATGACCAAGAATTAAGATTTCTATTAATGATTCATAATTGTATGAAGGAATTTGAGTTGGAAATATTGAAATTCTTTGTGAAGGACTTACTTTGAAAAAGAATTTTGAAAAGGATTTGAAAGAATCTTGCTTGGAAGTCTTATGCTTTGAGTTTTCTTAGGGTTTTGCCTTAGGGTTTGAAAGAAAAGAGAATGGGTATTAAGAGATAAAAATATGATTGTTTAGGACCTTTTAGGAGTCAAGAAATTCGGTAGGGGTTTTTCTAGGGTTTAAAATAAAAATGACCCTTTGTAGTTGTTTCCGTCGGCTAAAACGTCACTGTATGCATCAAATTAGTAAAATGATCGTAACTCTCTATTAAGAACTCTGAATAACGAAAACTTGATGAAGTTGGAGAGAAGATTCAAATAATTTTAATATGATAGGTTATGATCTACGTAACTCTTCACATTCTGAGAGATATGGTCGTTTGAAGTTAACCCAAGTAGAATCTAATATCAAAACTTAATCGGTAAGGAAGTTTTCAACTCAACTTTGTGCTCGGATATTCTTGTGACCTTAATTCAACTCCAATTTTATTCTCATACTAAATAATTGACCTTAACTCCTAAGCACAATTTATGAATCACCCGATATGATCTTTTACGCAAATGAAGAATGATTCGGGTCTTACCTTAGTAATTTTTCGGGTGTTACAGTCCTTAAGGATATTTCATCTGATATAGGTGTATACCCCATGATTAATAAGCACTTTTAGTCTGAAATTAGGAGCACAAAAACTGACAAAGATTTATTTTAAAAGAAAAGCTAGCACTCAAGAAATGGAGAAGAAGATATTTTCTTGTATGATTTTTCAATCTATTTTATCTTGCCAAACACGAGCAAAAGAGCATATATAGGATATGAATTGGATTGAAAAATCCGCCTTCAATGTAAAAAATCAATGGAAATAAAATAGCAGTTGCAATTGCATTTAGAATTGTAGTAAAGTATGACTCTTAATTGATATATGTTACAGTAGCCAGGAATTAGGAAAAAGGTCAAACAAGACCATTAAGAACATTTAATATTCATTAGAAATATGTCAGAATAATTAACATATTAAATATTCATTAACAAGGTATAAATAAATGAACCTAGACACAGGTATGAATACTTTCTTTTGAGATCTAGAATTATTTTTCAAACAATTTCCTACACATCTCAAAAGAAATACTAAGGAATAAATTTAGATAAGAAGTTTTGCTGAGTTTTCACTGTAACACCCCAAAAATTTCTAAGTTAAGACTCGAACCATTCTTCATTTACTTGAAGGGTCATATCGGATGCTTCTTAAATTTTCCATATGTGTAAAGGTAAATTCTTTAGTGTGAGAATTATTTTGGATATTAATTAAGGTAACTAGAATTTCCTAGCACAAAGTTGAGTTGAAAGTTTCCTTACCGATTAAGTTTTGACATAAGATTTTACTTAGGTAAACTTAAAATGACCATATCTCTTAGAATATAAAGAGTTACGTGGCCCACAACTTATCTAATTAAAGGTATTTGAATCCTCTTTCCAACGCCACTTATTTTGCGTCAATCCAAGTTTTGAGTAAAAATTTATGACAATCTTAGTAACCTGATACAATGCTGTGACGAATTAGCCGACGGAAAAACATTAAAAAGGGTCGTTTTTGTCTTTTTACCTCTAAGAAAATCTTAAAAGAATTTCTTGACTAATTATAGACCCAAAAAAATCAAATTTTCATCTCTTAATCCATTATTCTCTTCTCTCTCGAACCCTAAGCCAAAACCCTAAGGAAAAATCAAAGTAGAAGACTTCATTCAAGATTCTTTCAATCTTTTTCAAGATTCTTCTTCAAGATAAGTCTTTCTCCAAGAATTCTATTTTTTTCAACTCAAATTCCTCCATACAATTATGAATTACTAATGAAAATCATAATTCTTGGCCATAGAGATTTCAAGAAACTAATTCAAAAATCTCAAGAAAGGTTTTCTTGATTTTTCTCCTTCAAGCTAGGGTTTCAAGACTTCTAATCAAGTACTTCTTCAAAATTCTTCAAGAACCTTGTTCTTCTAGGTATGTAAGGCTATCATAGTATTGGACTAGTTCATCCGCATGCCCTACATCTACTTTTAGATCTGTAAAAGAGTAATCTAGGATTCTTTCCCTAGATTTGAGTATTCTGGAGATAAGTTGATTTTGAGTTCTCGAGTTCATGTTTCTTTAAAAAATTCTATTCCTAATTATTGAGTTTCTATATTGTTATTGAGATCCTTGAGTTGAATTGTTCATATCTATATTTCAACATGAACCCTATTTTGAGATATAAATTTTGAGAAGCTTTTTTTTAAAGACACACTTGAGTTCTTAAACTGAGTTTTGAGAAAGTAAAGATGAATTTTGAGAAAAGAGTTTCTAAAACATGATTTGTAACACCCCGTTATTTCAAAGAACAAGAATTAGAAAGAAACCGTTTTTGGAAATAATCAAATTTGGAAAGTTTGACAAAGTTAAGCTAAGTTTGAGTTTTGGGTCGACTTCAAACGATCATAAATCCTAGCTCAAGATGAGTTAGGTGTGCTACAAGATACCGTAGGAAATATCTTTGAATTATCTTTCCAACTCCACCGAGTTTGGCCATTTTCGAGTTTGTATGAGGGAGATATGCCCATTTAAAGTTGGGCTGTCTAGATAAGAAAAGTCAAAATTGGATTTTAGAAGGGTACTTTGCTTTTTTCACTATCCTATTATTTAATTTTATTTTGGTAATTAAGTTGGGGTCTAAACTGATTTGGTTCAGTTTACGCTTCATAAAAAAGAGTTAGGATTTTGAGAGGAGAGAAAAAAAGAGGCGAAAAGAGGAAAAGAGGCAAGGAATCGTCAAGTTCTAGAAGCTGGGCTTGTGGATTTCATCAAGGGGTGATCCCTACGAGGTATGTGAGATCACATAGAGTTTGGTTAGTTCACCCACGCGCCAATCATAATTTTATTCAGCGATATTTGGTTCTTGAAAGTATAGAAATTGACTTCTTGATGGATTAGTTTGAAGTTTCTATTGGGTTCTTGATTGTTGAAGTTGTTGAGAAGTTCTTGATTTAAATTCATGAAATTAGATGTCGTTTTGAGTAGATTCTTGCATACTTTGGTTATATAGTCTAACCTAAGTATTTGGGGAAATAACCAATTGAATCTAGAGGGTTTAGAGTTGAAAAACGAGTAAAAGAAATTGGGAAAATTCTGGGGAAAGGGGGGGGGGGGGGGCAGCCAGCCAGAGCGCCTCACTTTGTGTTCTGTAGTTTGGGCTCTGGGGCACCTCGCCAGCCAGTGCGCCCCATCCCCAGTTCTGAAGTTTATGCTCTGGCGCCCCGCGCCACTCAGAGCGCCAGGGATGCCAGGTTCTCTACCTTTTCCCACTTCTTTCCGTACGAGTTCCCTTGAAACGTACCTATGTTTTCTAGTCGTTTTCTACACTCTAAGGTACGTCTAAACAACATGAAATCATCCATAACATGAGATCATGCGCTTTGAATCCATAATTCAATTCAAGGAAAGTTAAGAGTCAAGTCAAGAGAAGTTCATAGAGTTTCCAAAAGTTTTTTACAAACGTTTTAACTTTGTTTTAAGACTTGAGTTTTCAGTTGAGTAAAGAGTAAAGATTGAAGTTCATTTCTTCAAAAATAGTATATCGGGACTATGTATTCCCAAAGAGTAAATGTTTTCACATTTAAGCAAGAAAGGAGACTTTGATTTCCAAAAGAGCCTTTGAGCTAGTTTTTCAGTAAAGAGTAAATACTTTCACAATTAAGCAAGAGAGGAAACTTTGATTTCCAAGAAGAGCCTTTGAGATAAGTTATGAGCAATTATCTCTAACCACAGAAAGAAGTTATGTTTTTTAAACATAAGAGCTAGTATTATATTTTGAGAGTAGTATTGAGCACCGATATGGGGGAGAGTTCAGACAACTCCCAGCCCCCACAAACCATGTAGTCATCATGGGTAGAAAAAGGGTCATACTTGTTAGATGATTCCTTAGTGCTTTTTAGCATAGATTAGTGGATCCACTTAGTAGTTAGGTTCTATACCCTCGGCAAGGTATAGGACGACCCTGGCAGCGTGAGGTAAAACATTGTATCATCACAATAGCTCTTAAGTGATGGTTGTCGGTTAGAGAAACTCCCACAGTAGTATTTTGTATTCTTATATACACAGAAGTAAATTGTATTTTTATATACATTCCAGAGTTTATATTGTATCTTTGCAAACATACAGAGTTACTATTGTATTTCTAAATATACCTAGTTGTTATCCATGTTTTAAAAGTTTTTCTCTATACTGCATCCATATTATTGCTTTATATTGAAATGAGTTAAGTTGAGTTGAGTTGAGCCAGGTATGTTCTTTCAGTTCCTTTCAAGCTTATGTATTATTTTAGTATTCCCCTCGCATGCTCATATATTCAATGTACTGACGCCATTTGGCCTTCATCATTGTTATGATACAGATACAGGTAACCAGGATCAGCATCCAACGCTTCGTTGATCCAGTTGAGCATTTAGAGTCTTTTGTTGAGTCTCCTTGCTTTCCAAAGGATCCCTATTTACATTGCTTTAGTAGTTTTCAGTTTTTAGGATGATCGGGGGTCTTGTACCGACATCCCTCATAGTTTAGAGACTTCATAGACAGTTAGTTAGTTCATATGTCACTACTTGTTATTGGCTTATGTTGAATTTTGAGTTGCCACTTTGGATAAGTTGAATGTTATCTAATACATTCTAAGTTATCTATTGAGTAGTTCAGTTTACTTTTTAAATTATCTTATCATGAGTAAGTCTTCCGATGAGTAGTAAGCCAGGCCATGGGTTTGCTTAGGGTGAGCAATGGTTCTCGAGTACCAGTCCTGCCCAGGGTGTAGGCTCGGGGCATGACAAACTTGGTATCAGAGCACAGAGTTCAAGAGTCCTAGGGAGTCTATGAAGCCGTGTCTGTAGATTCCTAGTTATCAGTGTGAAGCGCGCCACATCTATATTTAGGAGGCTGCAACATTTTAGAAACTATCTCACTTATTTCATACTCATTTCGTGCGATAGAGTGTATCTCTATAAAAGTCTCTTTCTAACTCGTGCTTGCGCGTGTCTTTCAGATCATGCCTCCATGAAGAGCTGTCTGAGGTCGTCCGCCTAGAAGAAATATTGAGGAACAAGGGGTACCTAATGCACCAGAAGTGCAACACCAAGGAGAGGTCACCAATGCTGAGTTTCGTAAGGCTATCCGGATGTTACGTCAAGCAGCGACCAATCAAGTTGGACAACATAGAGGAGTTCGATAGGAAGTGGCTGAAACTTAGAGTTGGCTGTCGTAAGTGATCATCAGGAAGTGGTAGATTTTGATGTCATTCTAGGTATGGACTGGCTTCATGCCTATTATGCATCAATAGATTGTAGAACTCGAGTAGTCAAGTTCCAGTTTCCCAGTGAACCAATTATAGAGTGGAAGAGTAGTTCAGCAGTGCCTAAGGGTCAATTTTTTCGTACCTTAAGGCGAGGTTAGTTTCCAAGGGGTGTGTCTATTACTTAGTCCAAGTTAATTAATCTAGTGTTGAGAAACCTCCTGTCCAGTCAGTTTCAGGAGTAAAAGAGGTTCCAGAAGTCTTTCCAGATAATCTTTCCAGAGTCCCTCCTGAGAGAGAAATAGACTTCGGTATAGATATTCTTCCTGATACTCATCCTATATCTATTCCACCATATAGAATAGCACCAACAGAGTTGAAGGAATTAAAAGAGCAGTTGAAAGATCTCCTAGAGAAAGGTTTCATTCGACCAAGTATCTCACATTGGGGCGCTCCGGTCTTATTTGTAAGAAAGAAAGATGGTTCTCTTAGAATGTGTATAGATTACCGTCAGTTGAATAAGGTTACTATCAAGAATAAGTATCCTCTTCCGAGAATTGATGATATTTTCGATCAGCTTCAAGGTGCCACTTGTTTTTCTAAGATAGACCTCAGATCAGGCTACCATCAGTTAAAAGTAAGGTAATGTGATATTCCAAAGACAGCATTCAGGACCCGTTATGGTCATTATGAGTTTTTGGTCATGTCGTTCGGTTTAACTAATGCACCTGCAGTGTTCATGGACCATATGAATAGAGTATTCAAGCCTTATTTAGATATGTTTGTTATCGTGTTCATTGATGACATACTAATCTATTCGAGGAATGAGGAAGATCATGCTAGTCATCTTAGAGTAGTTCTCCAAACTCTAAAAAATAGAGAGTTTTATGCTAAGTTCTCTAAGTGTGAGTTCTAGCTTGAGTCTGTGGCTTTCCTAGGCCACATTATTTTCAGTGATGGAATTAGAGTTGATACTCAGAAAATAGAGGCAGTCCAGAATTGGCCTAGACCCACATCTCCAACTGATATTAGGAGTGGGGTTGGCTGGATATTATAGAAAGTTCATCGAGGGATTTTCATCTATTTCATCTCCTATGACTAAGTTGACTCAGAAAATAATGAAGTTTCAATGGTCTGAAGCTTGTGAGAAAAGCTTTCAGGAATTGAAAAAGAGGTTGACTACTTCCCCAGTATTGACCTTACCAGAGGGTACGCAAGGCTTTGTTGTACATTGTGATGTGTCTAGAGTTGGTTTGGGTTCTATGTTAATGCAGAATTGCAAAGTTATAGCTTATGCCTCCAGATAGCTTAAGGTTCACGAGAAGAACTACCCAACCCATGACTTAGAGTTGGCTGCCGTAGTGTTTGCTTTGAAAATATGGTGTCATTATCTTTATGGTGTTCATGTAGACGTGTTCACCGATCATAAGAGTCTTCAGTATGCGTTTAGTCAGAAAGAGCTTAATCTCAGACAGAGAAGGTGGTTAGAGTTACTCAAAGATTATGACATGAGTATTCTTTATCACCCAGGTAAAGCTAATGTTGTTGCTGATCCCTTGAGTAGATTATCTATGGGTAGTACCACCCATTTTGAGGAAGATAAGAAAGAGTTAGCAAAAGAGGTGCATAGAGTTGCACGATTAGAAGTTCGACTAATGGATTCCACAGAAGGAGGAGTAGTGGTGATGAATGGGGCTGAATCATCATTAGTGTCAGAAGTAAAAGAGAAGCAAGGCCAAGATCCTATTTTGCTTGAATTGAAGGCAAATGTTCATAAGCTAAAAGTAATGGCTTTTGAACAAGGGGGAGATGGTGTATTGAGGTATCAAAAAAATATTGTGTGTACCAAGGGTGGATGAACTCTGAGAGAGGATCATGGAGGAAGCTCATAGCTCCAGATATTCTATCCATCCGGGTTCCACAAAGATGTAACGTGACTTGAGAGAAGTATATTGGTGGAATAGTATGAAGAAAGGTATTGCTGAGTTCGTTGCTAAATTGCCTGAATTGTAATCAAGTTAAAGTAGAGCACCAAAGGCCCGGTGGTATGGCTCAGAATATATAACTTCCGGTATGGAACTGGGAGATGATCAATATGGATTTCATCACAGGTTTACCAAGGTCTCGCAGGCAGCATGATTCTATTTAGGTGATTGTTAATACAATGACTAAATCAGCCCACTTTTTACCGGTAAAGACTACCCATTCAGTTGAAGACTATGCCAAGTTGTATCTTCAAGAGGTAGTTAGACTTCATTGGGTGCCAGTTTCGATTATTTCAGACAGAGGTGTGAAATTTACTGCACAGTTTTGGAAGTCATTCCAGAAAGGCTTGGGTTCAAAGGTGAACTTGAGTACTGCTTTTCATCCTCAGACAGATGGTCAAGCAAAGCGCACTATTCAGACTTTAGAAGACATGTTGAAGGCTTGTGTGATCGATTTCAAAGGTAATTAGGATGATCACCTACCTCTCATTGAGTTTTCTTACAATAATAGTTACCACTCTAGCATCCAAATGGCTCCTTATGAAGCTCTTTATGGGAGAATATGCAGATCTCCTATTGGATGGTTTTAAGTTGGTGAAGCTGGGTTGATAGGACCAGACTTAGTGTATCAAGCTATGGAGAAAGTGAAAGTTATTCAAAAGAGGTTGAAAATAGTGCAGAGTCGTCAGAAATCCTATACAGATGTTAGGAGAAGAGACTTAGAGTTCGAAGTAGATGATTGGGTTTACTTGAAAGTTTCACCCATGAAGGGTGTTATGAGATTTGGCAAGAAGGGGAAACTTAGTCCCCGGTATATTGGTCCTTACAAAATATCCAAAAGGATTGGCAATGTAGCTTACGAGTTGGAGCTACCGCAAGAGTTAGCAACAGTTCGTCCGGTGTTTCACATCTCTATGTTGAAAAAGTGTATGGGCGATCCTTCATTGATTATACCAACTGAAGATATTGGTATTAAAGATAGCTTGTCTTATGAGGAGATTACTGTTCAGATTCTAGATTGCCAAGTTCACAAGTTGAGGACTAAAGAAGTAGCATCAGTCAAAGTTCTGTGGAGAAATCAGTTTGTTGAGGAAGCCACTTGGGAAGCGGAGGAGGATATGAAGAAGAGATACCCACATCTCTTTGAATCTGGAGAAGTTCCAAATTAAGGTACTAATCCTTTTCTTGGCATTTATTTTAAACTGGCATATTGTATTTACATTCTGCTTGTTGGGTGTTTGAGCTAGATGTTAGATGTTACACCCTTAGACTACTAAGAGTAATCTTATTCGAGGATGAATGTTCCCAAGGGGGAGATATTGTAACACCCCGTTATTTGAAAGAACAAGAATTAGAAGGAAATCGTTTTTGGAAATAATCAAATTTGGAAAGTTTGACAAAGTTAAGCTAAGTTTGAGTTTTGGGTCAAATTCAAATAACTATAACTCCTAGTTCAGGATGATTTAGGTGTGCTACAAAATACCGTAGGAAATATCATTGAATTATCTTTCCAACGCCACCGAGTTTGCAATTTTTGAGTTCGTATGAGGGAGATATGCCCATTTGAAGTTGGGTTGTCTAGATAAGGAAAGTCAAAATCGGATTTTAGAAGGGTACTTTGGTCTTTAACCTACCCTATTATTTAATTTCATTTTTGGTAATTAAATTGGGGTCTAAACTGATTTGGTTTAGTTTACGCTTCATCAAAAAGAGTTAGGGTTTTGAGAGGAGAGAAAAGAAGAGGAGAAAAGAGGAGAAGAGGGAAGAAATTGTCAAGTTCTTGAAGATGGGCTTGTGGATTTTGTCAAGGGGTGATCCCTACAAGGTATGTCAGATCACATAGCGTTGGGTTAGTTCACACACGCGCCAATCATGATTTTATTCAGCGATATTTGGTTCTTGAAAGTATAGAAATTGAGTTCTTGATGGATTTGTTTGAAGTTTCTATTGGTTTCTTGATTGTTGAAGTTGTTGAGAAGTTCTTGATTTAAATTCATGAAATTAGATGTCGTTCTGAGTAGATTCTTACATACTTTGGTTATGTAGTCGAACCTAAGTGTTTGGGGAAAGAACCAATTGAATCTAGAGGGTTTAGAGTTGAAAAACGAGCAAGAAAAATTGGGGAAATTCTAGGGAAAGGGGTGGGGCACCGCGCCAGCCAGAGCGCCCCACTTTGTGTTCAGTAGTTTGTGCTTTGGGGCGCCGCACCAGCCAGTGCGCCCCATCCCCAGTTCTGAAGTTTAAGCTCTGGCGCGCCGCGCCACTTAGAGCGCCAGGGACGCAAGGTTCTCTACCCTTAGTAGTCAGGTTCTATACTCTTGACAAGGTATAGGATGGCCCTGGCAGCGTGAGGCAAAACGTTGTATCATCACAATAGCTCTTAAGTGATGGTTGTCGGTTAGAGAAACTCCCACAACAGTATTTTGTATTCTTATATACCTAGAAGTAAATTGTATTTTTATACACATTCCAGAGTTTATATTGTATCTTTGCATACATACAGAGTTACTATTGTATGTATAAATACACCGAGTTGTTATCCATGTTTTAAAAGCTTTTCTCTATACTGCATCCATATTATTGCTTTATATTGAAATCAGTTAAGTTGAGTTGAGTTGATCCAGGTATGTTCTTTCAGTTCCTTTCAAGCTTACGTCTTGTTTTAGTATTCCCCTCGCATGCTCGTACATTCAATGTACTAATGCAGGCAGTTGAGCATTCAGAGTCTTGTGGTGAGCCTTCTTGCTTTCCGAAGGATCCCTATTTACATTGCTTTAGTAGTTTTCAGTTGTTAGGATGATCGGGTTTCTTGTCCCGACATCCCTCATGGTTTAGAGGCTTCATAGATAGTTAGTTAGTTCATATGTTACTACCTTGTTATTGGCTTATGTTGAATCTTGAGTTACCACTTTGGCTAAGTTGAATGTTATTTAATACATTCTAAGTTATCTATTGAGCAGTTCAGTTTACTTTTTAAGGTATCTTATCATGAGTAAGTCTTCCACTGAGTAGTAAGCCAGGCCAAGGGTTCGCTGGGGGCCAGCAATGGTTCTTGAGTGCCAGTCCCTCCCAGGGTGTAGGCTCGGGGCGTGACTTGATTAGTATGACAATCGAGTATGCCATCAATGTTTAAGCAGTATGGTATCTAGATATACCATCAATGTTTATGCAGTATGACTTTCCAAGTCCTCAATGATCATATTATAATATGATTTAGAAATGTTTTTGAGAAAGAGTTTTCTAGTATGAGTATAAGGGGACTATGTATTCCCAGAGGCATCAATTTTTACATTGATAAAAGAGAAACTGAGATTTCTAAATGAGTTATGAGTTCAAAAGTTATTTCAAGAGCAGTTACCTCTTTTAAGAGGGTAGTTTGAGTAATTATCTCAAACCAGAGGAAGAGTTATATTTTTTTTAAACATATGAGCATGAGTATATATTATTGTGAGTAGTATTGAGCACTGATATGGGGGAGAGTTCAGACAACTCAAAGTCCCCATAAATCATGTATGCCAACATGGGTAAAAGGTCATACTTTTAGATGATTCCTTGTTGATTTTAAGCATAGCTTAGTGGATCCACTTAGTTGATGTCACGCCCCGAGGCTACCCGCTTGATGTAAACATGGGACCTAGCATCACGAGTGACCCAAGCTAACCCTGAAGCTGGCATATCATAAGCATACTAAAACAACTGAATAAGGAGATACTATGAGGAAGCTAAAACAAGAGATAATTGAAAGACAGGGAATACCCTATCATGATCTGAATATATATAAAACTACTGAGAGTTCAACGATACTGAACATTCACTCAAATCTAAAGATGAATCTAATACTATGTCTGAAAAGCCTCTACTGACTAGAGTTGCTGGGACATGCCCCCAACTAACTCTAGCAAAACTGAAAACTAAAATAAAAGACTGAATATGAAAGACATGTCTGTTGTCCTTGAAGTATGAGGACTCACCACTGAAACTGCTGAATACGGGAAGGTATCGATCTATGCGTGATCTGGATGCTGAATACCTGAACCTACATCATAAAAGGATGTAGCGCAGAGTATGCGTCAGTACTTGGAATGTACTCAGCATGCATGATATAGATAATAGCTGAACAAAGTATAAAAGCTGAACAAACATAACTGAGCAATGACATAATCTGAACAGAAACATAGATACTGAAATATGACTGAAAACTGAGCTTAATGTAATGACCAAGTACTAATCATGAATTTAACATGTTGAGACTAAATACTGAAGTATAACTGAAAACCTGGTCAAATGCACTAGATTCTGACTGTGGGAGCTACTATTAACCGACAAAAAACCACTTGAGTTAAAGGTGGAGTCCGATGCATACACCCCATCGAGAGGACCCAATATACCTTGCCAGGGGTAAAAAGGCATGACTGGCATGATCACTAAATTTGATGCCCAATAGAGGAGACTAATAAACCTACGAGGGCACGTAGTTTTGGGACTATGAGGGTACGCTGAACCCTAGTCCAACTCAGTGTTAAGCCTACTCCCAACTGGTAATGTGTATGACACAACATATCTGAAATACTGGATAGCTCAATAAGCTGACATGCAAATATGAGAATGCAACATTAAGGTACTGACAATGAAACATTCAAAACTGGAGCATGTATATCTGTTCAACTGACCTAGCAAGTGTAATTCATGAACTAAGAGAATCTACACAACTAGGATTCTGAGTTTCATGCAAGGAACTAAGCAACAATTTCACGAAAACATGATAATATGATTAAGAAGTCTATAGCAGTTAAATCACAACCAATATCTAAGGTTTTAAAAACCCTAGGTCTAAGCAAGATATAGCGAATCAAGAATCTGACTGAATTCTAGGGACCTAGTAGATGAAAGGAACCCACTAGTGAAATCCCACATACCTGGTGATGAAATTCACGGAGAAATCTTTCAATTTTGGGGCTGGAACTGAAGAAAACTTGTTGCGTTCTTGGAAGGGTTTGGTCGACACTTCTTTTGCTCTAAGTTCTGATTGATTTTGGAGAATAATCGATTGGGGAAAGATCTAATTAGGTTCTTAAGCTTAAACTGACCAAAACTATGTAATTTAGGGGTTAAACGACGTAGTTTTGGTGTCCAACGCATAGGGGAAAAGACCAAACAACCCCTAACTTAAAATCTGACGAAGCCACCGACGGTCCGTCCTGTCAGTCCGTCGTTTGGCTTCGGAAAGATGAAGGCTGGGGGTCTGAACCACGGGCTCGGACCACGGACCGTGGTCCCACCTACGGTCTGTAGGTCCTGCCGTTGGTCAAGACTTTCATGGGAGTTCTGGGGGAAAGTTGAGGTCACCAACCACGGACCCCACCTACGGTCCGTGGTTCAACCTACAGTCTATAGGTGGCCCCCGTCTGTGGCACCTGCAACTTCTGAAAATCTAATTTTTTGTCCTTTCTCAAATCCGGGGTGTTACATTATCTCCCCCTTGGGAACATTCGTCCTCGAATGAAGTCTAAACTAGCTGAGTATGGAGGGGAGGAGCTGCAATCCCTACCAGTAAGTACTAGAAATTGATATCTAACTGAACTGAGTTCCAAGAACATGCAAATACGCTAAAAATTCAAGAACAACTGAAGGAACATGATACTAAAACTGAATTTACGCAAGAATAAATTGAGAGACTGGAGAGGAACTATTACCTCAATTTGGAACGGAATCAGAAGGAAAGGGGTGAGGATACTTGGCCTTCATGGCTGCTTCTGCTTCCCAAGTAGCTTCCTCTACGGATTGACTCCTCCACAAAACGTTCACTGAAGCGACTTCTTTATTTCTCAACCTACGAACCTGACGGTTAAGGATTTCAACTGGCACTTCTTCATAAGTGTGACTATCCTTCACAGCCACACTCTCTAATGGTACTATGGATGCTGGATCACCCACACAGTTCTTTAATAAGGAAATGTGAAAGACTAGATGTACCGCTGCTAGTTCTGCTGGCAACTCTAACTCATAAGACACATTACCAACCCTTTTCAGGATTTTGTAAGGACCTACATATCTAGGACTGAGCTTCCCTTTCTTGCGAAATCTCATCACCCCCTTCATAGGTGACACTTCCAGGAAAACCCAATCATCGATTTCGAACTCTAATTCCCTTCTCCTTACATCTATATAGAAATTCAGATGACTCTGAGCTATCTTAAGACTATCTCTGATGAGCTGAACTTTTTCCATAGCTTCATGAACCGAATCTGGCCCAATCAATGCTGTTTCACCTACTTCAAACCAACCAACTGGAGATCTGCATCTACGCCTATATAATACCTCATAAGGGGCCATCTGAATACTAGAATGATAGCTATTATTATTGGCGAACTCTATGAGAGGCAGGTGATCATCCCAACTGCCCTTGAAATCGATCACGCAAGCTCTCAATATGTCCTCTAAGGTCTGAATGGTATGCTCTGCCTGACCATCCGTTTGGGGATGAAATGCTGTGCTGAGATTTACCTGAGTACCAAGACCTTTCTGAAATAATTTCCAGAAATGAGAGGTAAACTGAGGACCTCTATCTGAGATGATAGACAAGGAAACCCCATGCAACCTGACTATCTCATTAATGTATAGTTTAGTGTAATCCTCCGCTGAATCTGTAGTCTAGACAACCAAGAACTGAGCGGACTTAGTCACTCTGTCGACTATCACCCAAATGGAGTCATGCTATCTGCGAGTACGAGGTAAACCCGTAATGAAGTCCATATTTATCACTTCCCACTTCCATGTAGGAATGTTAATCTCTTGAGTCATACCTCATGGTTTCTGATATTCTACCTTAACTTGCTGACAATTAGGACACTTAGCCACAAAATCTGCTATGTCCCTTTTCATGCCATTCCACCAAAAGAATTCCCATAGATCACGGTACATCTTAGTGGCACCTGGATGAATGGAATATCTTGAGTTATGAGCCTCTGTAAGGATCTGCTTCCTCAACTTACCCACATTTTTGGAACACACAAGCGACCCTGGTAACGAAGCACACCATCTCCCCCTTGGGAGAATACCTCTACTTTCTGCTGATGAAATGTACCTTTCAACTAAAGCTATATAGGATCACTATCTTGTTTTTCCTTAACCTCCGCTACCAATGAAGATTCTTATCCATTCTAAACTATCACACCACCATCTGCCATTTCCATAAGACCAAATCATAAGCGAGCAAGCCGGTGAATATCTTTTGCTAATTCCTTCTTTTCTACCTCAACATGTGCTACACTACCCATAGATAATCTTCTAAGAGCATCAACTACTACATTGGCCTTACCGAGATGATAAAGCACATTCATATCATAGTCCTTGAGGAATTCAAGTTATCTCCTCTAACGAAGATTCAACTCTTTCTGGGTGAACACACACTAAAGGCTCTTATGATCTGTGAACAAATCTCCGTGAACACCATACAAGTAATGTCTTCAAATCTTTAGGGAAAATACTACAGCTGTAAGCTCGAGGTCATGAGTCGGGTAGTTTTTCTCATGAACCTTAAGCTGTCTAGAAGCATAAGCCATGACCTCACCTCGCTGCATCAATACACAACCTAGGCCGACCCTGGATGCATCACAATAGATTACATAACCATCTGAACCATCTGGTAGAGTCAAGACCGGAGCTGTAGTCAACCTAGTCTTCAGTTATGAGAATCTTTTCTCACACTCATATGACCACTGAAATTTGACTTTCTTCTGTGTCTACTTAGTCAATGGGGGAAGCTATGGATGAAAATACTATAACAAACCTCTTATAATAACCTGCCAAACCCAAAAAACTTCTGATATCTGTTGGGCAGGTCGATCTGGGCCATTGCTTCACTGCCTCTATTTTCTGAGAATCCACTCGGATTCCTTTGCTAGATACCACATGACCAAGGAAAGCGACAAACTATAACCAAAATTCACATTTGCTGAACTTAGCGAATAACTGGCGATCTTTGAGAGTTTGCAGAAGAACTCTTAGATGAGTCGCATGCTCCTCCTCACTTCGAGAATAAATGAGGATATCATCAATAAAGACAATAACAAATGAGTCTAAATACTGTTTGAACAACCTGTTCATTAAGTCCATGAAAGCTGCAGGAGCATTTGTTAGTCCAAAAGACCTAACTACAAATTCATAATGACCATACCGAGTTCTAAAAGTTGTCTTCGGAGTGTCACTATCTCTGACTCTGAGCTGATGATAACCAGATCTGAGGTCTATCTAAGAAAAGCAACTAGAACCCTGAAGTTGGTCGAACAAGTCATCAATCCTAGGGATGGGATACTTATTCTTGATGGTGACCTTGTTCAACTAACAATAGTCAATGCACATTCTGAGATAACCATCTTTTTTTTCACGAACAACACTGGATCACCCCATGGAGAGATACTATGTCTAATGAAGCCCTTATCTAGAAGGTCTTTCAACTATTCTTTCAGTTCCTTGAGCTCAGTTGGAGCCATTCTGTAAGGAAGAATCGAAATGGGCTGGGTATTTGGAAGGATATCAATTCCAAAGTCAATTTCCCTTTCGGGAGGAACTCCGGGAAGATCTTCTGGAAAAACTTCTAGAAACTCATTTACTACTGGGACTGACTCAACAGTTGGGGTTTCGGAGTTTGAATCCTTAACCCAAACAAGATGATAGATATACCCTTTGGAAATCATTTTTCTGGCCTTAAGGTAAGAAATGAATCGACCCATGAGCACTGAGGTACTACTTTTCCACTCTAAGACTGGCTCATTTGGAAACTGAAACCGAACGATCCTAGTTCTATAATCGACTGAGGCATAATAAGAATGTAACCAATCCATTCCTAGAATGATATCAAAGTCTACCATTTCTAACTCTACTAGATCTGCTGAGGTGACTTTCTGAGAGACTGTGACAGGGCATATTTCTGTATACCCGTCTAGCTATAACTGGGTCACCAACTGGCGTAAAGACTGAGAAGGGTTCTGAGCGAGTTTCAAGACTCACACCAAAGTTGATAGCTATATATGGAGTTACAAAAGATAGTGTAGCCCCTGGATCTAACAATGTATAAACAGCCAAATGAAAGACTCGTAACGTACCAGTGACCACATCAGGAGAATCTTCCTGAACCTGGTGAGCCTGGAGAGCATACAACCTGTTCTGGCGCTGACCGCCACCTATACCAGATGAAGCACCCTGCTGATTTGGGAGACCTGCTGGTGTTGCTGGAACTGTAGACTGAGCCCTATTATTGTTACCTCCTTGCCCCTGCCTGGCAGAAGGGCAATCCAAACCTATGGCCAGACTGGCCACACCCAAAGAACCCTTCCTTGCCTGCAAAACACTCGCCCGAATGGTTCTCACCACACTTTGGACAAGTTGGGAAAGTCCTGTTACCTGAAGCACTCCCCCGAGACTTAGAGCCTGATGCCCTACCTTTCTGATCCTGTCGAAACCTGGGAGATGGAGCACTACCTGATGAAGGTGTTAGGGTTGTAGATCTCTGCTGAAACTTTGAGCGATTCCCACCACTCGATTTCTACTGAGAGTATTCATAATTCCCTGTTCTAGCCTTCTTGTTGTCTTTAGCCATTTCCCTAAGCTTATCTCCCTCAACCTGTTGAGCATGAGTCATAAGCCTAGAGATATTCATATCCTCTAGCAGCATAGCATTCCTGTACTCTGTCTTCACTAAGTCGGATACCCCAAACAGAAACTTACTCATATGTGCCCTCGAATCAGCAACCATATATGGAGCATACTTAGAGAGTTGAGTGAACTTCAGCCCATACTCTTAGACTGACATTGTACCTTGCATAAAATTCATAAACTCCTGAGCTTTAGCCTCTCTTAACTCCCTCGGGAAGAACCTATCCAGGAAAGCTCCAGTAAACCACTCCCAAGTTATAGGAGCTGCATCTGTACCCCTATTTTCTTTCCACTGAGTGAACCAAATGTGAGCTACATCCTTAAGGTGGTAGGATGCCAACTCTACCCTATCATTACCGGTCACCTGCATCACTCCAAAGATTTTCTTAACCTCATCAATGAAGTTATGTGGGTCCTCACCAACCTGTGACCCTAGAAACTCTGGCAGATTCATCCGAATAAAATCTTGAACCCTGGCTGCTGCTGACCCATTATTAGCATTTGCCAGAACTGGAGCAGGCTGATGGTTCTGATTAGCCACACTCTGAGCCAAAAGCTGGATCGCATTCTAAAATTCAACATTTGTGACCTCATGGTCCGGGACTGGAAGAACTTCATTAGCATTGCGTGCATTAGCATTCGTTGCGTAAGCTCTACGAAGAGGCGTAATCTTAAACACATAGCGATGAATTAGAAAGGAGATCATACCCACACACGACAAGAATAGCAAAGAAAGTAAAGTTTTCTTAAAATACTTCGTAGCCTCCCTCTCACTAGATGTGGTGCACTTCACACCCATGAAAGAGACTCTACTTAGTGCGGCTTTCAGACATCCTAGGACTATTGAACCTAATGCTCTGATACCAAGTTTGTCACGCCCTGAGGCTACCCCCTTGACGTAAAAACAGGACCTAGGATCACGAGTGACCCTAAGCTAACCCTGACGCTGGCATATCATAAGCATACTAAAACAACTGAATAAGGAGATACTATGCGGAAGCTAAAACAAGAGATAAATGAAAGATAGGGAATACACAATACTGATCTGAATATATATAAAACTACCGAGAGTTCAACGATATTGGAAATTCACTCAAATCTAAAGCTGAATCTAATACTATGTCTGAAAAGTCTCTACTGACTAGAGTTGCTGGGACATGCCCCAGCTAACTCTAGCAAAATTAAAAACTAAAATAAAAGAATGAATATGAAAGACATATTTGTTGTCCTCGAAGTATGAGGACTCACCACTGAAGCTGTTGAATACGGGTTTGGTACCGATCTATGCGTGATTTGGATGCTGAACACCTGAACCTACATCATGAAAGGATGTAGCTCAGAGTATGCGTCAGTAGTTGAAATATATTGAGCATGCAGGATATAGATAATAGCTAAACAAAGTATAAAAGATGAACAAACATAACTGAGCAATAACATAATCTGAACAGAAACATCGATACTAAAATATAACTAAAAACTGAGCTAAATGCAATGACCAAGTACTAATCATGAATTTAATATGCTGAGACTGAATACAGAAGTATAACTGCAAACCTGGTCAAATGCACTAGAGTCTGACTGTGGGAGCTACTATTAACTGACATAAAACAACGTGAGCTAAACGCGAAGTCCGATGTATACGCCCCATCGAGAGGACCAAATATACCTTGCCAGGGTATAAAGGCATGACTGGCGTGATCACTAAATCTGATGCCCAACATAGGGGACTTATAAACCTATGGGGTCACGTAGTTTTGGGACTATGAGGGTATGCTGAAACCTAGTCCAACTCGGTGCTAAGCCTACTCCCAACTGGAAATGTGTATGACACAACATAACTGAAATACTGGATATCTCAATATTCTGATATGCAAATCTAAGAATGCAACATTTAGGTACTGACAATGAAACATTCAAAACTGGAGCATGTATATCTGTTTAACTGACCTACCAAGTGTAATTCATGAACTAAGAGAATCTACACAACTAGGGTTCTGAGTTTCATACAAGGAACTAAGCAACAATTTCATGAAAACATGATAATTTGATTAAGAATACTATAGCAGTTAAATCACAACCAATATCTATGGTTTTAAAAACCCTAGGTCTAAGCAAGATATAACGAATCAAGAATCTGAATGAATTCTAGGGACCTAGTAGATGAAAGGAACCCACTAGTGAAATCCCACATACCTGGTGACAAAATTCACAGAGAAATATTTTGATTTTGGGTCTGGAACTGAAGAAAACTTGATGTGTTCTTGGAAGGGTTTGGTCGACTCTTATCTCTTCTTTTGCTCTAAGTTCTGATTGATTTTGGAGAATAATCGATTGGGGAAAGATCTGATTAAGTTCTTAAGCTTAAACTGACCAAAACTATGTAGTTTATGGGTTAAACAACGTATTTTAGGTGTCCAACGCATAGGGGAAAAAACCAAATGACCCCTAACTTAAAATCAAATGAAGCCACCGACGGGCCTAACCGAGGGACCGTGGACTGACCGACGGTCCCTCCTGTCAGTCCGTCTTTTGTCTTTAGAGAGCTGAAGGCTGGGGGTCTGAACCACGGGCTTGGACCACGGACCGTGGTCCCACTTTCGATCCATAGGCCCTACCGTTGGTCAAGACTTTCCTAGGAGTTTTGGTGGGAAGTTGAGGTGACCAACCACGGACCCCACCTACGGTCTGTGGTTCAACCTACAGTCCCTAGGTGACCCCCTTCTGTGGCAGCTGCAACTTCTGAAAATCTAAAATTTTGTCCTTTCTCAAATCCGGGGTGATACAGTTGAGGTGTTCTATACCCCGGCAAGGTATAGGACAGTTCTGGCATCGTGGGCGAGACGTTGTATCATCATGTAGCTCAAAGTGATAGTTGTCGGTTAGAGAATCTCCCAATAGAGGTAAAGTTTATTTTTATATATTACTTATTATGTTGAGTTAAGAGATGAGACAGTATTTTGTAAAGCTTTAAATGATTTAAATCCTTTATTTCTTTATATTTAGTTGAGTATATATATCTATATCTATTACAGTCCTTTCATTCAGTTATTGGTTATTTAGCTATATTACATACTCATACATTCAATGTACTGATGGCATTCAACCTGCATCTTTTAATGATGTAGATACAGGTTCTTAGGATCCTCAACAAGAGTCCGTTGAGATTACTTCATCCACACGTCAATTTTTGAGTAAGACCTTCTTGCTTTCGGAGGACTTCAGTTTTATGAGTTATTAGTAATGGTTTTTGAGGAGTCGTGGGTCTTCTCCCGAGACTCATCTTTATACAGTAGATGCTTCATAGATAGACAGTTTTGGAGAGTCTCTCAATTTCAGATATTTTATTTAAAACTTATGTTTCATACTCAGTATATTCATTGAAGTTTTGAGATTCAGTACACTGTTTTTAAACGTTTCTTTCAATTTGATGCTTATGTATGCTTGAGTTAGTCTTTTGCTTGTAGTTAGCCAGGATGAGGGTTCGCTTCGGGGCCAGCAATGGTTCTCGAGTGTCGGCCACGTCTAGGGTGTAGGCTCGGGTTATGACAAACTTGGTATCAGAGCACAGAGTTTAAGTGTCTAAGGGTGTCTATGAAGTCGTGTCTAGTAGGATCTTATTTATGGATGTGAGGGCTCCACTTCCATAAATGAGAGACTACAGACATTTAGGAAACGTTTCGTTTCTTTCATACTCTAAATCATGTAGTCGAGCTGTGTCATAAGGAACTTATTCAAAACTCGTGTGTTTCTCTGATTCATTCAACTATCCCCCGTACTCAAGGTTGTTGAAAAGAAAAGTCAGTTTATTATCGATGAGTTACTCTCAGGAAAAGTCTTGACAACGTCATGAGACTACAGAGGAGCTTAAGAGAAGCCTATGAGTGAGCTTAAGTATTGAGATTCAAAAGAATGCACTCTTATTCATATGAATCGTGCGTTCGAGCAAAAAGCGAGATGTATTCCCAGACTCTCTTCTCTGAACTTTGTTTCAATTGAGACCCTTATGAGGAGGTGTTTTGTAGAGCTTGGGTAGTATTTTCACCCGAAAGATAGTATGAATTACAATGTTATAAGTAGTAGTAGTAGTAAAAGTGCCCAGAGTTAGAAGAATGAATGCAGATGTATAGTAATCTAAGAAAGGGAGATATTGATGAGGCAAGCTATGTTATTAAAGTCATGCACCCAGTAGGTTATTAATGAGGAGTTTTCCCTTATGGGTAGACTAAGAAGTAATAATTTTGTATAGAGTTCATGATAGAAGGTAGAGGAATAGTTATAAGTCAGGATGAGTTAGAGTGTACTTTAACTAGAAAGGAGGTTATGATGATGTGTCATTTTGTTAGTAATGACCAAGTGTAGGTGTTGAATAGAAGAGCAGGAGTATTCATGAGGTGATAGCTCTAAGATAGGCTTATGATCTTTAAGGGAAAGCCCATAATATTCAAAGGGTTATAGAACTAATTAGACAATGATGTATAGTGAATGAGTAAATAGTACTTAAGTCGTGAAATTGAATGTGACGATAATCCGTAAGTATGTAGACTAAGAAGTAAAGATTGACTACGTGTCATGAGGTCTTAGTGGGCGAGTGTTTGTTAATTCTATCTAGTAGTTGGAAGTTAGTATAGTAAGCAAGCAATCATATTGATATCCGGAGAATGGCAACATGAGGGTGATGATGTTAGTCTTGAGATCTGATCTGGTACACTTGACATAGAGTAGGTGAGGAATTAAGATGTTATCTACAATGAATATGAGTGGTACAAGTGAGAGATCCTAACTTTTAGATAAGGGAAGTAAAGTGTGGCTATGCCATAAAGTAACAAGAGCATTTTGAGGTGTACCTGAGATTATATGTAATCAGATGAGGTTCCAATTAAGTTTCTTGTTCTCATGTATGCCTAGAGAGTATAATTGAGCTGTCAATGCGGAATAGACTGAAGTAAGCATTATTTTTCCCTTAAAGAGTTAGATGAAGCAGCATTATAAGCCAATGGGAAGAGGTTAATAGAAGCATCTTAGAAAGAGGTCTTAGAAGGAGTCTTACAACCTGCTTATGGAAAGTTTTGTAGCCATGAGATAAGCCTTTCTCGAGTATTAGAGTAAAAGGAATGTAGACCAGTTTAGAGATGATGGAAGAGATCCATAACTTTCAAGTGTCAGCTTTAGACCTAAGGGGGAGATGATAAGATAAGAAATCAAGTCAAGTATTGAGAATGAGATAGTGGTGTCTTCAGAAAGAGTTTTAGAGATATACTAATCCATTCATAATCTTGTGTATTCCTCAAAGTTCAGTCATTACAACATATTGATGATGTTTCTTATATCAGAATTGTGTCTCTGACCTATGCTCATACACTTCCGAGAGTTTCACATCTATGCTCAGATTTCAGAATGAGGGGCAAAGACTTTAGCCCATTGATCTCAATCTTACTCCATAAAGTTATGGATATCAGCCTCATGATATGAATTTATTCATATATGCACTCATGACTCATAGTATATTCAGTCTCATGAGTTCATGATTTACTCTCAATGGCTAGCAACATAATGTTATGCCATGCATATTCTTATATCGGATATCTCAAATGAATCGTGCTTATGATCTTTCGCCTTAAAGCTTTCTCAGTGATCCTTTTTAGTTGAGTGTGGTGTTGTTGATAGTAGTGGTGTGATGATAGAGAAAAAGATTGATATTTTCTTATTGTGATAAATGTTGGTGTGTTTATTCAATCTAAGGTTTTAAATGTGGAGGGAAAAGGAGATAAGGTATGAGCAATAAGGCAGTTCCTAGTAATAATGCATGGAAGTTATTTTGGTAGAAGTGGCGAGAGAATGAGGAATTCTAATAAGGAGTGTTAGTAGGAGTCCATGAAGTGGTTATAGTTCTAAGCTTGAATGTGGTGTTGTTAACATGTAGACAATGCGTGATGCATTAGGTGTTTCTTGATATGGGCTCAAGGTTGGTTGAAGGCAGCTATAAGGAGAAGTATTCTTGGTATGAGATTTCCTACAGAACTATAGAACCCGAATCTTGTGATTTAGATCAGAATAATCACCCTATGTTAAGTATTTTGTGATTCTGATTTAGACTTGAATATAGTAAGAGTAACCCCTATCCATTCTCAGACCAGCCGTCATTCGAGGACGAATGATCCCAAGAGGCCCGAAAATTTCTAAGTTAAGACTCGAACCATTCTTCATTTACTTGAAGGGTTATATCGGGTGATTCTTAAATTTCCCATATGTGTAAAGGTGAATTATTTAGTGTGAAAATGATTTTGGATATTAATTAAGGTAACTAGAATCTCCTAGCACAAAGTTGAGTTGAAAGTTTCCTTACCGATTAAGTTTTGACATAAGATTTTACTTAGGTCAACTTAAAACGATCATATCTCTTAGAATATAAAGAGTTACGTGGCCCATAAGCTATCAATTTAAAGGTATTTTAATCCTCTTTCCAACGCCACCAATTTCGCATCAATCCAAGTTTTGAGTAAAGAGTTATGACCATTTTAGTAACCTGATACAGTGCTGTGACGAATTAGCCGACGTGAAAATATTAAAAAGGGTCGTTTTTATCTTTTTACCTCTAAGGAAACCCTAAACAAATTTCTTGACTAATTATAGACCCAAAACAGACAGATTTTCATCTCTTAATCCATCATTCTCTTCTCTCTCAAACCCTAAGGAAAAATCAAAGTAGAAGACTCTATTCAAGATTCTTTCAATCTTTTTTAAGATTCTTCTTCAAGGTAAGTCTTTATCCAAGTATTCCATTGTTTTCAACTCAAATTCCTCCATACAATTATGAATCACTAATAAAAATCATAATTCTTAGCCATAGACATTTCAAGTAACTAATTCAAAAATCTCAAGAAAGGTTTTCTTGATGTTTCTCCTTCAAGCTAGGGTATCAAGACTTCTAATCAAGTTCTTCTTCAAGATTCTTCAAGAACCTTGTTCTTCCAGGTATGTAAGACTATCATAGTGTTGAACTAGTTCATCCTCATGCCCTACATCTACTTTTAGATCAGTAAAAGAGTAATCTAGGATTGTTTCCCTAGATTTGAGTATTCTTGAGATAAGTTGATTTTGAGTTCTTGAGTTCATGTTTCTTTTAAAATTTCTATTCCTAATTATTGAGTTTCTAATTGTTATTGATATTCTTGAGTTGATTTATTCATGTCTATATTTCAGCATGAACCCTATTTTGAGAAGCTTTTTTTAAAGCAAACACTTGAGTTCTTAAACGGAGTTTTGAGAAAGTAAAGATGAGTTTTGAGAAAAGATTTTCTAAAACATGATTAGTAAGACAATTGAGTATGCCATCAATGTTTAAGCAGTATGGTATCTTGATATACCATAAATGTTTATGCAGTATGACTTCTGGAGTCATCAATGATCATATTATAATATGATTTTGAAATGTTTTTGAGAAAGAGTTTTCAAGTCTGAGTATAAGGGGA
This sequence comes from Solanum etuberosum, assembly GCA_029582245.1. Taxonomy (NCBI): domain Eukaryota; kingdom Viridiplantae; phylum Streptophyta; class Magnoliopsida; order Solanales; family Solanaceae; genus Solanum; species Solanum etuberosum. The sequence continues at coordinate 40,527 of JAJONR010001700.1, forward strand.
CTAGTATTCCCATAGGCATCAATTTTTACATTGATTAAAGAGAAACTGAGATTTCTAAATGAGTTATGAGTTCAAAAGTTATTTCAAGAGCAGTTACCTCTTTTAAGAGGGCAGTTTGAGCAATTATCTCAAACCAGAGGAAGAGTTATATTTTTTTAAAACATATGAGCATGAGTATATATTATTGGGAGTAGTATTGAGCACCGATATGAGGGAGAGTTCAGACAACTCACAGCCCCCATAAATCATGTATTACAACATGGGTAGAGGTTCATACTTTTGAGATGATTCTTTATTGCTTTTAAGCATAGCTTAATGGATCCACTTAGTTGAGGTGTTCTATATCCCGGCAAGGTATAGGACAGTTCTGGCAGTGTGAGTGAGACGTTGTATCATCATGTAGCTCAAAGTGATGGTTGTCGGTTAGAGAATCTCCTAATAGAGTTAAAGTGTATTTTCATATATCACTTATTATGTTGAGTTAAGAGATGAGAAAGTAATTTGTAAAGCTTTAAATGATTTAAATTATTTATTTCTGTACATTCAGTTGAGTATATATATCTATATCTATTACAGTCCTTTCATTCAGCTATTTTACATATTCGTATATTCAATGTACTGATGTCATTCGACCTGCATCTTTTAATGATGTTGATACATGTTCTTAGGATCCTCAACAAGAGTCCGTTGAGATCACTTCATCCACTCGTCAGCTTTTGAGTAAGACCTCCTTGCTTCCGGAGGAATTCAGTTTTATGAGTTATTAGTATTGGTTTTTTAGGATTCGTGGGTCTTGTCCTGACACTCATATTTATACAGTAGAGGCTTCATAGATAGACAGTTTTGGACAGTCTCTCAATTTCAGATATTTTATTTAAAACTTATGTTTCATACTCAGTATATTCAGCGAAGTTTTGAGATTCATAAACTGTTGTTAAACACTTCTTTCAATTTGATGCTTATGTATGCTTGAGTTAGTCTTCCGCTTGTAGTCATCCAAGATGAGGGTTCACTTGGGGGCCAACAATGTGTCACGACCCCAGTCTACACCCTAGACGTGGCCGACACTCAACCACTACTGGTCCCCAAGAGAACCCTCATCCTGGCTGACTACAAGCGGAAGACTAACTCAAGCATACAAAAGCTTAAAAACTGAATTAAATTCAATAAACTCAACTTAAATTCGATCTGAACAATACTCAATAGATAACTCAGAGTTTTAAAAAAACAACTCAAGGAAGATACATACTGAAAACTACTCAACTTTATCTATCTATGAAGCCTCTACAATTACAGAAGAATATCGGGACAAGACCCCTGACATCTCAAAAATACTAACTGTAAGATAAAGGTGAAGTCCTCTGGAATATAAGAAGGCTCACCAAAGTTGACTGGAATATCACCTGACCCCAACGAAATGCCTGTTGATGATCCTGAATACCTGTATCTGCATCATGAAATAATGCAGGACAAATGGCTCAGTACATGGAATGTACGAGCATGTAAGGAAAATTCTAAAGGATAAACATAAGCTTGAACTGATGGAAAAGAAACATACTTACCTCTTCTCAACTCACTCAACTCAACTCAATGAAATATAGTTCAACTCAACTCAGAGAAATAGGGCTTAACTTAATAATAAGATACTCAACTCAGTGAAACATAGTTCAACTCAACTCAGAGAAATAAGGCTCAACTCAACAATAAGACACTCAACTCTGTGAAACATAGTTCAACTCAACTCAACTCAGAGAAATAAGGCTCAACTCAACAATAAGACACTCAACTCTGTGAAACATAGTTCAACTCAACTCAGAGAAAGAAGGCTGAAGTCAAAAATAAGGTACTCAACTCTGGATACTCAGTGGAATAAAGCAACAATAAAAGATGCAATATATGGAAAACTTTTAAAACGGTAGATAGCAACTCAATATATTGAAGAATACAATATTAACTCAGTTTGCATATAAAAATACAATATAACGTTGTGGGAGATTCTCTAACCGACAACCATCACTATGAGTTATGTGATGATACATCTTCTACCCCACGCTGCCAGAACTTTCCTATACTTTGTTGGGGCATAGGACCTACTAATTAAGTGGATCCACTAGTCTATGCTAAAATGCAATAATGAATCATCTAATAAGGAATAACCCATTCTACCCACGTTGGCTACATGATTTATGGGGGATGTGAGTTGTCTGAACTCTCCCCCATATCGGTGCTCCATACTACTCCCAGAATATAACTAGCTCATATGCATAAAAACAGAACACTTTTTGTGTTTTGAGATTATTACTTAAAAATCTTTCTCTTAAAAGAGATGGTACTCAAACTGCTCAAAACTCTTTCGGAAATCTCAATTTCCTCCTCTTTTAAATGTGTAAATATTTACTCTTGGGAATACTTCGTTCCTATATATTCATTTTGAAAAAAATGAACTCAACTCTACTCTTTCTCAAACTCAAGTGCTCAAGTCTTAAAACAAGTTTAAAGCGATTGTAAAAGACTTTTCAAAATAGGGTTCATGCCGAATTATGGGCGTGAACGACTTAATTCAATGTATTCAATAACTATACATAGAAATCAATATTCAGAACTCAACAATTCCAAAACTCAAGAACCCAATGATACTACTTATCTCGAGATTGCTCGACTCAGAGGGTTCATGCGGAATTATGGAACAACTCAACTCAAGGACTTCATGATACTACTCATTTCAAGAATGCTCAACTCATAAGGTTCATGAGGAATTATGGGCATGAACAACTCAACTCAAGGATCTTTATGGATAACATGTAGTAGTCCCATGATTAGGAATATAATCTCAAAAGGATTAGGAACTCAATACTCAAGACTTAGAACTTGAAGATACTACTCCTATCGAAGATACTCAAATTATAGAGTTCATGCGGAATTTATGAGAACGAACGACTTGACTCAAGGATCTCAATGATAATATGGAACTCCTGTATACGACTCCTCTCATTCTCATACTTACTTCCTCAAAACTTAGCTCAAATTGATAGTTGATCTCAAAGGATTCACGATTTAAGTTGAAGACTTTCTTGAACTGTACTGTTAACTCTTTCTTGAATTTGAATTATGAATTCAAGAGATATGATTCATGATATGAAGGATCTCGATGATAATGTAGACTCATGAATACATTCTCCTCATTCTTATTCTCACTTACTCGAGTCTTGAAACAAGTTATTAAAAATTGTAGAAGACTCCTCAAAAAGACTCAAAGGGACTTTCTCAAAATGTTCGAAAGAACTCTCAAGACTTAACTCTAAACTCTACCTTGAATTTGAATTATGAATTCAAAGTTATGATTCATGTTATGAATGATCTCGATGTGTTTAGAAGTAGTTTAGAGTGTTTGGAATCAATAGGGGTTAAAGGAACCCTTTTAAAGAACTCAGACGGGCAAAACCACGGAGAAGGGGTGGGGGTAGGCGACCCTGGCGCACTGAGTGGCATGGGGCTCCAGCCCCTAAAATACAGAGCACTATTCTTGGCACACTTCTGGCGCATCGGTGGCGCGTCGCCCCAGGCACCGCCCAGAAAACCCAACAAATTTTCCTCTTCAATTTCTGATCCTAATTCGCCTTGAATCGAATAGTTGCTTCCCCAATCAATTAGAATCGAATACTCCACAAAAGTTCACAAGAATTTGTTCAAAAATAACTCTTAAACCCCATACGATTATCTCAAGAACTCCTCAAACCCATCCTAATTCAAGAACGAACACAATACTTCAAGAACACTAATCAAGAACTCAATTCCTTCAATGTTGAGAACGAAATTTCTTTAAAAACATGATTGCCGTGTGGGTGAACGAACCCAACACTATGAGAACTTACATACCTCTTAGGGATCAAACCCTTCGCGAAATTTCACAACAAAACTCAAGAATCTCGATGAATGCCTTGATCCTTTCCTCTTTTCTCCTCTTTTTTCTTCTTTTCTCTTCTTGAACTCTCAACTAAAACCCTACGCGTATTGGGATGAATGAAAATTGACCCAAATAAGATTTGTCCCCAAAATTTTACTAAAATTCATTTTAAGCTGATTGGGTAAGGAAAAGACCAAAATACCCTTCATATTTTCAGGTAACTTTCCTTAACTAAACAGCCTGAATTCAAACGGGCATATCTCCCTCACACGAGCTCGAAATTTAGCAAACTTGGCGTCGTTGGAAAGAGGACTTAGAGATCTTTCATTTGATATCTTATGGGTCTCCTAACTCATCCTGTGCTAAAAGTTATATTCGTTTGAATTTGACCCAATAAAACTTAGAAGAACTTACGAATGACTTGAATGAATTCTCTTTAGTTCTTCTTGAAACTCAAGGTGCTACATATAGTGACCTTAACACTTAAGAAATTTTAGATTCCTCGTTAAATCCTACCCACAACGAAGGATGGTTCGAGTCTTAGCTCAATTTTTTTTTGGCGTGTTACAATATCTCCCCCTTGGGATCATTCGTCCTCGAATGACGGCTGGACTAAGTATGGAACGAGGTTACTCTTATCATCTCTGGCATACCAACTAGAGTTTGCCCGCATTACTATTCGAAACCAACTAAGGGCTCTCATTTAGCTATTTCTTATAGCAAAACCTCATCCTCTTATTCCTCCTCATTTCTAACCTTAGACGGAATTATCACACCATCATTATCACGATAGGATCATTAACCTTCTCTTTTTAACATCACTCCATTACTAAAAGGACCTCTGATAAGATATCTCCCATACTCTTTGGAACTCATTACTATCTTATTCTCGAACACTTGACTTTATTTCTCATCTTGTCATCTCCCCCTTAGGTCTAAAGCTGACACTTGAAAGCTATGGACCTATTCCATCATCTCTAACTGGTCTACATCCTCTTTTACTCTAACACCTGGGAGAAGCTTATCTCATGACTACCGAACTCTCCATAAGCAGGTACTAAGACCTCTTTCTAAGGTGTTTCTCTTAACCTCTTCTGATTGCATACCCTCTCGGTACACCTCTTAATGCTCTTGTTACTCTTGTGACTTAGCCACCCTTCACTGGCGTCTCTCACTTGTACCACTCATATTTATTGTAGCTAATCACCTAAATTCCTCACCTACTCTATGTCAAGTCTTCTAGATCAAATATCAAGACTAACATCATCACCCTCATGTTGCCATCCTTTTGATCAAGACACTCATCTCAAATTCAAGCTTAATGTTGATTACTAAACCCGAATATCAATATGATTGCTCTCTTACTATACTAACTCATCACTACTATGCACATATTAGGAAACACTTGTCCACTAGGACCTTATGACAAGTAGTCAATCCTCACCTCTTAATCTCCATACTCACAAATTACAATCATATTCGACTTTGCAACTTAAGTACTACTTACTCACTTACTGTACATTATCTCTCAAATAGTTCTATTATCCTCTAAATACTATGGGGTTCCCCCTTCAAAATTCATAAGCCTAGCTTAGATCTATCACCTCATGAATACTCCTGCTCTTCTATTCAACACTTACACTTGGTCATTACCTACACAATGACACTTCATCACAAACTCCTTCCTAGCTACAACACACTCTACCTCCTATGATGGAATCTTCACAACTCATCACTTCTTAGTCTACCCACAAGGGAAAACTCTTCATTAGTGACTTACTAGGTGCATGGCTATAGTAAAATAGCTTGTCGAAACACCATCTCCCTTACTTAGATTACTAAACCTCTGCATACTATCCTCTAACTCTGGGCATTTTTACTACTACTGCTCATGATCTCGTAACTCATGCTACCTTTTCGGGTGAAAATATTATCCAATCTCTAAACATACCATCCTCTTAAAGGTCACAGCCGAATAAGGTTTAGGGAAGAGTGTACAACTCTCTTTTAGCTCAAACGCACGATTCATATGAACATGAGTGCATTTCTTTGAAACTCAACACTTAACGGCTTCTCTCAAGCCCATCTGGAGTCTCATGACTTCCTCAAGACTCTTGCAAAGAGCAACTCATCGATAAAGGACTGACTTTGCTTTTCCACCATCACTAGTATGAGGGGTAGTCGAATGAATCTGAGAAATGCACGAGTTTGAATAAATCTCTATGACATAGCTCTATTGTACGATTAAGAGTATGAAAGAAGGAAAACTTTTCTTAAATGTCTATAGTCTCTCATTTATAGAAGTGGGGCCCTCACAACCATAAATAAGATCCTACTTGACGCGGCTTCATAGACACCCTAGGACACTTGAACTCTGTACTCTGATACCAAGTTTGTCACGACCCGAGTCTACACTCTGGACGTGGCTGGCACTCGAGAACCATTGTTGGTCCCCAAGAGAATCCTCATCCTGGCTGACTACAAGCGGAAGACAAACTCAAGCATACAAAAGCTTAAAAACTGAATTAAATTTAATAAACTCAACTGAAATTCAATCTGAACAATACTCAATAGATAACTCAGAGTTTGAAAAAAACAACTCAAGGAAGATACATAATGAAAACTACTCAACTTTTTCTATCTATGAAGCCTCTACAATTACAGAAGGATATCGGGACAAGACCTCCGATATCTCAAAACTACTAACTCTAAGATAAAGGTGAAATCCTCCAGAATATAAGAAGGCTCACCAAAGCTGACTAGAATATCACATGACCCCAACGAAATGCCTGCTGATGATCCTGAATACCTGTAACTGCATCATGAAATGATGCAGGCCAAATTGGTCAGTACATGGAATGTACGAGCATGTAAGGGGAATTCTAAAGCATAAACATAAGCTTGAACTGATGGAAAAGAAACATATTTACCTCTTCTCAACTCACTCAACTCAATGAAACATAGTTTCACTCAACTCAGAGAAATAGGGATCAACTCAATAAAAAGATACTCAACTCAGTGAAACATAGTTCAACTCAACTGAGAGAAATAATGCTCAACTCAACAATAAGATACTCAACTCTATGAAACATAGTTCAACTCAACTCAGAGAAATAAGGCTCAACTCAAAAATAAGACACTCAACTCTGTGAAACATAGTTCAACTCAACTCAGAGAAATAAGGCTCAACTCAAAAATAAGGTACTCAACTCTAGATACTCAACTCTGGATAAAGCAACAATAAAAGATGCAATATATGAAAAACTTTTAAAACAGTAGATAGCAACTCAATATATTGAAGAATACAATAATAACTCAGTTTGTATATAAAAATACAGTATAACTCTGTGGGAGATTCTCTAACCATCACTATGAGCTATGTGATGATACAACGTCTAGCCCACGCTGCCAGAACTGTCATATACATTATCGGGGCATATGACCTACTAACTAAGTGGATCTACTAGTCTATGCTAAAAAGTAATAAGGAATCATCCAAAAAGTATGACCCTTTCTACCCACGTTGGCTACATGATTTATGGGGGATGTGAGTTGTCTGAACTCTCTCCCATATCGGCGCAAAATCTACTCCCAAAACATAACTACCTCATATGTTTAAAAACATAACTCTTTCTGTGTTTTGAGATTATTACTAAAAAATCTTTCTCTTAAAAGAGATGGTACTCAAACTGCTCAAAACTCTTTTGAAAATCTCAGTTTCCTCCTCTTTTAAATGTGAAAACATTTACTCTTGGTAATACTTAGTTTCCATATATTCATTTTGAAAAAAATGAACTCAACTCTATTCTTTCACAAACTCAAGTGCTCAAGTCTTAAAACAAGTTTAAAGCGATTGTAAAAGACTTCTCAAAATAGAGTTCATGTCGAATTATGGGAGTGAACGATTCAATTCAAGGTATTCAATAACCATACATAGAAATCAATACTCAAAACTCAACAATTCCAAAACTCAAGAACTCAATGATACTACTTATCTCGAGATTGCTAGACTCAAAGGGTTCATACGGAATTATGGGCATGAACAACTCAACTCAAGGACTTCATGATACTACTCATTTCAAGAATGCTAAACTCATAAGGTTCATGCGGAATTATGAGCATGAACAACTCAACTCAAAGACCTTCATGGGTAACATGTAGTAGTCCTATGATTAGGAATATAATCTCAAAAGGATTAGGAACTCAATACTCAAGACATAGAACTTGAAGATACTACTCCTCTCGAAGGTACACAAATTATGGAGTTCATGCTTAATTTATGAGCATAAACGACTTGACTCAAGGATCTCAATGATAATATGGAACTCCTGTATACGACTCCTCTTATTCTCATACTTACTTCCTCAAAACTTAGCTCAAATTGATAGTTGATCTCAAAGGATTCACGATTTAACTTAAAAACTTTCTTGACCTGTACTCTTAACTCTTTCTTGAATTTGAATTATGAATTCAAGAGATATGATTCATGATATGAAGGATCTCGATGATAATGTAGACTCATGAATACATTCTCCTTATTCTCATACTCACTTACTCGAGTCTTGAAATAAGTTATTAGAAATTGTAGAAGACTCCTCAAAAAGACTTAAAGGGACTTTCTCAAAATATTCGAAAGAACTCTCAAGACTTAACTCTTAACTCTACCTTGAATTTGAATTATGAATTCAAGGTTATGATTCATGTTATGAATGATCTCGAGGTGTTTAGAAGTAGTTTAGAATAATAGGGGTTGAAGGAACCCTTTTAAAGAACTCAGACGGGCAAAACGACGGAGAAGGGGTGGGGGCAGGCGACCCTGGCGCACTGAGTGGCGTGGGGTGACAGCCCCTAAACTATAGAGCACTATTCTTGGCGCGGTGCGCCAGCCACCCCTGGCGCATCGGTGGCGCGTCGCCCCAGGCACCGCCCAGAAAATCCGATGAATTTTCCTCTTCGATTTCTGACCCTAATTCACCTTGAATCGAATGGTTTCTTTCCCAATCACTTAGAATCGAATACTCCACAAAATTACACAAGAATATACTCAACAACAACTCTTAAACCCCATACGATTATCTCAAGAACTCCTCAAACCCATCTTAATTCAAGAACGAACACAATACTTCAAGAACACTAATCAAGAACTCAATTCCTTCAATTTTGAGAATGAAATTGCTTAAAAAACATGATTGGCGTGTGGTTGAAAGAACCCAACACTGAGAGAACTTACATACCTCTTAGGGATCAAACCCTTGGCGAAATTTCGCAACAAAACTCAAGAATCTCGACGAACGACTTGATCCTTTCCTCTTTTCTTCTCTTTTCTCTTCTTTTCTCTTCTTGAAATCTCAACTAAAACCCTAAGCGTATTGGGGATGAATGAAAACTGATCCAAATCAGATTTGTCCCTAAAATATTACTAAAATTCGTTTTATGCTGATTGGGTAAGGAAAAGACCAAAATACCCTTCTTATTTTCGGGTAACTTTTCTTAACTGGACAGCCTGACTTCAAACGGGTATATCTCCCTCATACGAGCTCAAAATTTAGCAAAATTGGCGTCGTTGGAAAGAAGACTCAGAGATCTTTCATTTGATATCTTATGGGTCTCCTAAATCATCATGTGCTAAAAGTTATAGTCGTTTGAAGTTGACCCAAAACTTAGAAGAACTTATGAATGACTTGAATGAATTCTCTTTTTTTCTTCTTGGAACTCAAGGTGCTACATCTAGTGATCTTAACACTTAAGAAATTTTAAATTCCTCGGTAAAATCCTACCCACAACGAAGGATGGTTTGAGTCTTAGCTCAAAAAAAATTTGGGGTGTTACACAATGGTTCTCGAGTGTCAGCCACGTCCAGGGTGTAGGCTCGGGTCGTGACATTCACATATGAGTACAATGCATCAAATTTGGTGTCCGTATACTATGAACTAGACCTAGATAAAATAAGATTAAACTTAAAGAACCGTTAGTGAAGTTTAGAAATTATATGAACCAAAAATTCTTTTATAAGGTTAGTGTCTTATTCTATCATATTATACCCGCACAACCTTTGTTGTTATCGCAATTTTGTGCTAAGAGGTCATGCGCGTGTCCTGGTATTCACTAGTGTTTTAGAAAGTTGTCACAATTTCATAGAAGCGGCACCACTCCACACTCATATAGGTCTAATCATCAAATGTATTGTGCAGAATAATACACCACCTATAAAGGATATGATTTGAATCAAGAGTTTAACTCAGTCTCACTTTGCCTTGCATATTGTTGCACTATATTCAAACATAATAGGAGAGGCATAATTTTTTAGTGCTTACTTGATCAACTAATGACTTGTTATTACCCATATGAACCTAATTCATGGGATCTCCAATCACATAGATTGAGTTGATCTTCTCAAATGGCAAAAGTCTTACTTTCCTCGATGTTTCATTTAGCTAGTGGATTGATCAGATTCATCTCCGACTACACATAATTAATGAAATATTTTAACCTCATAACAACTGCTTTATCACATTATGTCTCAAACACATATATTACCACATAAAATGTTGGTTTTATTCCAATTGAAATACACAATAAGAATTGTCTTGACCACTTAGCCTCATCGCCAATCAAATCCATCACAACTAACTCTATTAGTTGTTTTTATATAATGGCACTGCCACCAACTCAAAATTACTAGTGAATTTTAAGATTCACATTGCATAATTGTACCTTTATATCACAAAAAAATATTCAATTTATTTGGTACTATACTTGTGGTACCTCTCATGCATCACTAATGACTTCTTTCTAAAATAATGCATCAAGAAGTAATATTATTTTCAACAAGAACATAAGAAATATAATCACTTTTTCAAACTCAAAAATACTTTATATTTATTTTTGTTTTCAAATCTAACGTTGCATTCAATCAAATTACAATTGATTACCACAAATCTGTATATGCAACATTTATTAGCATACACTCAAAAGTTTAAATCCTAATTTTTGTTTCTTAGGATGATGTAGCATAACCTTAGCAAGACATTCCTATGCTTTCAAATATTTTATAATAGATATAACTATTTCAATGTTCATAAAGTTTTCAATTTTGTATGCCACATACAAATTTATATATTAAAATGTATCAAATGCCTTCATTTTAATTTCTCAACAAAAATTACTTTAGCATATTTAAAGAAATAGTCAATAAATGTGACACAAAAACATTTGTCACCTCTGCACATTATTTATACAAGTCTAAAAAATCAATAAGATTTAAATTGAACAATTTAAATACTCTAAATATAAGAATGTAATTTCTTAGGACCCGTTTGCCCCAAAAATACTTAGGAAAACTTGGGGAAAATTTGGGAAATGGTGTTTGGTCATATAACTTGACAAAAATATATTTGCCAAGTATCCCAAATTCTCAAATACTAGAAAAAATTAGTATTTGAGCCAAGTCCTAATATTTGAGAATTTTAAAAAATTCAAAAATTACCCAAACTTTTATATTTTATAAAAAAAATCTATTATTTATTAATTCCTACTAATATTTGTTACTACCTCCTCCGGAAAAGTTTGAGTTCTAAATTGAGTGATAAAATTGAGAAAAAGGAACAATTTGTGTTTAATGGGTTATAATTATAACTGAATCAGTGACAAGTTTGAGTATGCGATTAATGTATTGTATTGACTATATTATTATTTGTTATTGTTGATTGTTATCAATTATATTATAAGATTATTTTTTAACGAAATATATTCATTATAAAATGATAAAATTTATGGATATTTTTAATAATATTTAGAACTTATGGGTATAAACATATTTTTTGAAGTAGTCAAATATTGTTGGAAAAATATGAGGCCAAACACATGGTAAAACTTTACCAAAAACTTCACCCAAATAGGATTTGCCAAGAATATTTGAGAACTTATGGCCAGACGCTAGCTTAGTATGCTTACTTTCAATATAAATCTCGTACTTAAAAAATACTTAAGTATTTATAGAAAGAATACCTTGTGTATTAAAATGTACAAGTCTAGTATGTCATAAATCAAATGAATCAATTAAGTAAATATATGCATTATCATTTTCATCTTGAATAATATTAGCTACAAATAAATCATGCTTTAAATACTCATATTCCATAATGTTTGTTCACTCATTATTAGACGTAAAGTAAACCTTCATTCTAACCTTTTCTCATTATTCTACGAGAATCAAATTGCACAATATTAATATCATTTACCACCTTAGATATTAATGTCACTATTTTTATATGTGAGTTTAATAAGAAAAACTTTTTCATTCTAAGAACTTTAGTAGTTCTAGAATCACCAAACATATATATAATATTTCATTCTTCTTCTTCAATTTAGGTGTAGGAAGCGAAATAATTTTAGTTAGCATAAATATGCTCAACAATACTAAAGTTTAACATCAAATCTCTCACTTTCACATATTAATCGTAATATTCGTTTGAAAAATAATCACAATAATTTGTATCATCATCCGCTAAACCAAATTTATTTTAATTTAGCGGGATATCATTTCTCAAAAAAAAATTCTACATTAACATATATCATGATTTAATTCCCACACACAAAATAATATTTCCTGTAGATTCTGAGCTTAGCATAACTTTCAAAGTTTCTATCCTTCAAAATTATATATGTTGGGAACAGCAGCATATAATCTTTATCATGGAAATTAAGATACTATACGATTCAAACTATTTGATTATCATATTGTAGTATCCTCAATTCTCCTTCATTAGTTCCTTACATTAGGTCGCCACTTACCAAAGGATGAAGCCAAACTGAGAAGAACTCTCACAAGTTTAATAGTCGAAACTCAATAGAACCCCCACTTCAGTGTTTTCCATAAGAACGTAGTAAAAAAATTATCCTTAAAATTGTTGTAAATCTTACGAAAAACTCTCCATCAAGAATACTTATACGAAATTCTCATTAGCCTCAAGCGTGTCAATGACATTGTCCAAATGAACATCCTATTTTTTTCAGGGGGAAGAGAAGAGCTCTAGGTCAAGCCTCTTATTCTATTTATTCTATTGAATATTTTACCCGATATATGTGTATCCCTCAGTATTCAACAAGCTCTTCTAGTCTAAAACTAGAAACACAGAAACTGACAAAAAATTATTTTAAAAGAAAACACGAGCAAAAGAGCATATATAGGATGTGAATTGGATAGGAAAATCTGCCTTCAATGTAAGAAACCAATTGGAAATAAAGTGGCAGTTACAATTACATTTAGAATTGTATTAAAGAATGACTCATAATTGATATATATCACAATAGCCAGGAGTTAGGAAAAAGATGAAACAAGACCATTAAGAACATTCGATAGTCATTAGAAATATGTTAAAATAATTAGCATATTAAATATTCATTAACAAGGTATAAAGAAATGAACTTAGATACAAGTTTGAATACTTTCTTTTGAGATCTAGAATCATTTTTCCAATATTATCAACATAAGTCTCTTTGAGAAGATTGAGGTAAGGATGAATCTCGTTGATCGAATTTAATTGCTTAGTATCACAAAGCTACGAAGAAAGCCAGGATGAATCTCGTTGATCGAATTAAATTGCTTAGTATTACAAAGCTACGGAGAAAGCAAAAAAAAAACTGATTCTATCAGTGCGAATCCAATACATATATAGCTAACAACTAAGTGGCCTCATATACCACATGGTGACCAAAATATCTAGCCACCTAACTAATCAAGCTAATAAGTCATTAACTCCCAAATGCTACTAACATAACAATTAACAAACTAACCAATTCAATACTTTCCCTTAACACTCCTAGCTTGCCTGGCAGGAAATCATGGTGTGTTCTACCCAGAGCTTTGATGAGAAGATCAACATGTTGGTCTTTAGTATTGATGTAGGTGGTCTTGATAAGCCCCTTATGTAATTTTTTTAATGAAATAATGATCGATCTTGATATGCTTAGAACCCTCATGAAATACAGAGTTTACAACAATTTGTATAGAACCCTTGCTATCATAGTGAATGGAAGTTGGTTCAACCAATTTTACACCCAACTCCTTACTTAAACTGGTTACCCAAACTACCTCAACTGTCAAGGCGGCCAGCTTCTGTATTTTGCTTTTGCTGAACTCTTAGATACTCGCTCTGTCCCAATTTATATGACACTTTTCATATTTTTAGAGTCAAATTTAAGTTTGATTGAAAATTTGCACATGAAATCTTCAATTTTTTTGAAATGAAATTTTATATATTTATAAACTATTTAAAAAGTATTATAAGTCACAATAATTGACGATTCAAAATATTTAAAAGATATATGAACAATCTACTACCAAAGATAGATTTATTTGAGTCTCGAAATCCGAAAGGTACCACATAAATTGGGACAGAGGAGTATTATATTATGCTTCTTAGATTTTCAAAAAATTAATGAATCAACAAACTTCAGTACAAATCAGTAACATACCTCATTATACTTGAAGTAGTAGTCAGTTTGCATCACAATAACCTGTCAAGTGAGGTTTATGGTAAGAACTCATCAGCAATCCATTCCATGGTTCTAACTTAATGAATCTGATCACTCTCAAGGCAGCAAACCCAAAGTGACATCTTTGGTTTCTACATAAATTGATTCAAAGATTGTACTGCAAAAGTTAATATGGCCTTGTAATGGTGAGATAGAGAAGTTTTCCAACACTTCATACATGGAATCATCAGAATGTACACCTTGATCATATTCTACAATGGTCAACTTCATGTGTCACTCCAATGGTGTCAAAGCTAGTCTTGCATTACCCTGTCCTACTTCATCTATCAACTCAGAGGCATACTTCCTTTAATTCATCACAGTGCCCTTACTTCCACCTTAGAAACTCAGTCTCCAAAAAAGACTTGATCTCTCCCACGTTCTTGATTTTGAAGTGACTATGCAATACATGCTTAGTCTCTTCTATCAACACAATATTATTCCTTATGATCAGCAGATCATCCACGTATACTATATCATTACCAAACCCAATTCATCTCCTCTTAGTGAATAAAAAGTAGTCTAAATGATTTTGTGTATGTTGCAAAATGGATTTGCAACTAAGAGAAAATCAATGAAACAGTAACTTAGGGCTAAGAAAAACAAAGAAAAGAATAAAAGAGAAACTATATTAACTGATTGTATTGCAATTTTCTGCCTCTCATAATGCGTTGAAAGGTACAGATATAGGCCTTGGCCACACCTCTCCACTCAGGAGTCTTGACACAACCGTACTATCCTAACTGCTCCAAAATAAAGACTTAAATGCAATAAATGAAACTTAAATGCAGTAAATAAAAACTACAACTGGACTAAACTATAAAATGCCCTTATTGCGTAACTAACTTCTTCATGAGTTGTTGAGTACCACTGCACTAGCTCAGTGTACAACCACTTCACTATCAAATCGCAACATTTCTCCCTCCTTAAAAATCTTCCTTGTCCTCAAGGAAGAAAAGTTGGGAATCTGAGCTTCATTTTTGCGAAATCTTCCCAAGTAGCTTGTTCATATGGCATGTCCTTCCATTGCACTAAGATTTGAGCTACCCCTTATTAGCCCATTTTATCATCCTACTGGCTAATACCTTATTTGGTTCTACACAACAGGGACTTGAAATGTCTACTAAGGAAGGATGGTTAAGTACTTCAGGAACTACATAGCAAGGGTTCAACTGAGAAACATGAAAGGTAGGATGTATGGCCACGTGCGCAGGTAAGGAAAGTTTATAAGCCACCTTTTCTATCCTTTGTATCACCTGGTAAGGCCCATAATACTAAGCTGGAAGTTTGTTGAAAGTCTGATTAGACAAAGTAGTTTGTCTATAGGGCTGAATCTTGAGGTATACCCAATCTCCTTCTTGAAAATGCCTATCACTTCTATGTTTGTTAGCCATGTCTGTCATTCTTTGTTGCGCCCTGGCTAAATGAAACCTTAACAACTGAGTTTTAAACTCTCTAGCAATCAAGCTTCTATCAACTTCTTCATCCACAGCCTCACCAGGCAAGTAAGGCAAATGTGTAGGTGGTTGTTGTCCATAAAGTGCCTCATATGGACTGGTTTGTATAGCTGAATGAAAAGTGGTATGTACCACCACTCGGCCAAAGAGAGATGCATGATCCAATCCTTCTGACTATCAGTACAGTAACACCTTAAATAAGTCTCCAACGTTTTGTTGACTACCTCAGTTTTCCCATCAGACTGAGGATGATAAGTTTTTGAAGTACTCAACTCCACCCCTTGCAAAGCAAACAGATCATGTCATAACCTGCTAATAAAAATAGGGTCCCTGTCACTAACCACAGTCTCAAGCATTCCATACAATTTGAATACCTGATCCATGAAAGTCTTAGCCACGGTCGATGCAGTGCAGGGTTGTATTAATTCCATGAAATGGGCATATTTGGTTAGCCTATCAACCACCACCAAAATAGTGGTCTTTCCCTGAGACTTGGGTAGCCCATCAATAAAGTCCATGCTTATACTTGCCCATGCTGTGTAAGGTATCTGCAGTGGTTGCAACAAGCCAGGATAAGCTACATGATCATTCTTGCTTCTTTGACATATTGCACATTGTTTGATATAAGATACCACTTCATCCTTAAGGCCCTTCCAATAGAACAACCCTGCCAAGTTCCTATACGTATTGTCCATTCCAGAGTGTCCCCCCATTGGTGAATCATGCCAGACTTTGATAAGATCTTGCCTCAACTGAGAATCATCCCCTACCATCAACATCCTATGCTTCTTGAGTTGCTGGTGAACGTAAGGGTAGCCCTTGTATTCGCCAGTGTGACTCTAAATCTTGTCAATTAACGTAGATAATTACCCATCTTTGATCCAACTCTCTTTAATTCTATGTAAGAAAGTAGAGTCTACAGGTTTTATGGATAGAAGGAACACCTCTGTCATAGGCAACCTGGACAAAGCATCAACTGCCTTGTTCTCCGTTCCCTTCTTATACTCAATCTCAAAATCATATTGCATGAGTTTGGCCACCCATTTCATTTGGAACCCAGTATGTAGTTTCTGATCCAAAAGGTATTTGAGGGCCCTTTGATGAGTCCTTACAATAAAGGGTTTTCCCAGTAAATATTCTGACCATTTAGTAATAGCCATAGCCAAAGCCAACAACTCTTTATCATATACAGATAAAGTCAAATGTTTGCCTGATAATCCTTTCCTGATGAAAGCTATTGGATGACCATCTTGCATCAACACAACTCCTACCCCCAAATCACAAGCATCAATTTCAACAATGAACTGGATAGAACTAACAAGAAATGCTAACACCGGAGAAGAAGTGAGAGCATTTTTGAGATCCTCAAGAGCCTTGGTAGCTTTGTCAAACCAATGAAATCCTTCCTTTTTAGTCAAGTCTGTTAGGGGCTTACTTATGATCCCATAATACATGATAAATCTCCTATAATATCAAGCCAAGCCAAGAAATCCTCTCAATTTTTTGATGTTCCTAGGGATGGGCCACTGTTGCATAGCAACCACTTTTTTAGGATCTGTCTCCACTCCTTTAGACGAAATGAAATGGCCTAAGTATTCCACCTTATAAGCTCCGAATATACATTTACCCTTCCTTGACACTAAGTTATGTTGTAGCAGCAGTTCAAAAGTAATCCTCAAGTGTATTACATGTTCCTCCAAGCTGCTACTAAAAACCAAGATATCATCAAAGAATACCAAAAATAAATTTTCTAAGGTGATCTTTGAAAACATGATTCATCAAACTCTGGAAATTAGATGAGGCATTAGTGAGCCCAAATGGCATCACTAAGTTTTCATAATGCCCAGTGTGAGTCCTGAATGTTGTTTTGTGAATGTCCTCACTGGCCATTCTGATCTGGTGGTATCCAGACCTCTATCTTGGACCCTCCTAGTTCTTCCAACAGTTCCTCAATTATAGGAATTGGAAATTTGTCCTTTATTGTAGCTTTTTCAATGCTCTAAAATCTACACACAGCCTCCATGAACCATCTTTCATCCCTACCAACACCACTGGGAAGCATAAGGACTATAGCTTGGTTGAACAATGCCTTTATCCAGTAATTCTTGCACAAGTTTCTCAATGACATCCTTCTGCTTAGATGAATATCTATACGGTGTGAGGTTGACTAGGTTGTTGTTGTTCTCCAAAGGAATCCTATGGTCAAATGACCCCCGGAGGGTGGTATCCAGACCTCAGATCTATCTTGGACCCTCCTAGTTCTTCCAACAGTTCCTCAATTATAGGAATTGGAAATTTGTCCTTTATTGTAGCTTTTTTCAATGCTCTAAAATCCACACACAGCCTCCATGAACCATCTTTCTTCCCTACCAACACTACTGGGGAAGCATAAGGACTATAGCTTGGTTGAACAATGCCTTTATCCAATAATTCTTGCACAAGTTTCTCAATGACATCCTTCTGCTTAGATGAATATCTTTACGGTCTGAGGTTGACTAGGTTGCTGTTGTTCTCCAAAGGAATCCTATGGTCAAATGACCCCCTGGAGGGTGGTAACCCTTTAGGTTGCGCAAACACGATATCATACTCCTTAGTTAGTGCAAAAACCTCCAGAATTTCCTCCTCACTATCAATCATTTCATTGGTTTTTGGCAAGACTTTGATCATGAATAGTTGAGCTCCATTATCATCCATCTTGCCCAAGTTTTTAGCCTTCACCGTCTTGATATTATCCCTGGTTTCTGACAAGATATATTCCTTTCCGTGGTATTGGAATTTCATGGTCAATGACTGAAATTTCATGAAGAGATCACCTAGGGGTTTAATCCATTGGACCCTAAAATGATGTCACAAGACCCTAAAGGAATGAGGAGGAAGTTATCCTAAAAAGGAAGCACCTCCCATAAGCCAATTGAATCCTTTACATGCTTCCATAGTATGCATGATGCCTCAATCAGCTACATTAATCAATTATGGATTCAGAGTTTGAACTCCAAGGCCCCAATTCTTCACTAACTCCTCCTCCATGAAATTGTGTATACTACCTAGATTAATGAGGATGTTGAGTGGCCCTTGATCACAATAGCCTGTGACCCTTAGAGTTTGGTAGCCAGGCACACCCTGAACGACTTGTAAAGAAATTTCGCAGACTACTTTTTTCCCTTCTTGCTGAATAGAGGGTGCTATCTCCTGTGGTTTATCCTCTACAATCACCTCATCCACTTCCAACAAACGGAGTCTGTTGGATGTAGCACATTTATGGCCAGGAACAAACTTTTCATCACAAAAAACATAGACCCTTCTGTCTCTTTTCACTCAATTTAGCCTGTGTCAATCTTCTACTCCTCTCTCTATTGACATTTACCACTGGCTCTTTCCTAATCCCTGTATTTTTAGTAAAAGCAGGGTTATAACCACCCTTCTGGAAAGAACCACCCCCACTGGACATGATGTTTCTAGTCAACCTTATTTGAGCATGCAACTGTGACTCCGTGTACCTAGCCAACATGTAAGCTTGAGGAAGTGTAAAAGGCCCATGGTCCCAAGTTGGATAAGGTAAGTGAAACCTGCTCTTAAGGCAAGACAGATGCCATTCTATGGTTGTGTCATCAAAGTGTAAGGCGCCTACTCTAACATTTTGACTCACTAGGGTATCATCGTATGAGAAAAATTGACCTGCCTTATACATCTATGTTATGAGATTTGTACAATCAAATCGAGGGAAATCTACCTTTGTTAGGCGAGTCATGGATCCACTATTGTGAGTCATAAGAGATTGGTTGCCAGTGGCATTGAATCCTACCCCTACTTGGCATGTGGCTGGAATTTGGCCTGGATGAGCAAAGAATTGTTGACCCCTACTATAACCTTGTTGCTGATGGTATTGTTCTCCTACTGGTGTTTCGTACTGTTGATACTGTGAAGTACCATACTGGTAACCTCCTGGAGATGGAGATAGAAACCTGGTGGATTTCCTGCAGAAACAGAAGTAGTCCAAACCATATGGTTACCAGATAGCGTGTAAATCTCACTTGGTCCTTCACTAAAGTTGGTTCCTTTACCACGATCCGCCTTCTATATGGTGGTTAGAGACTCCCGCAAGCCACCAATGGCCTTCTCGTGTTGCTCTTCAATTTGATTCTGTCAAATGTAAAGTTAGCCAATTCCAATGTCATGCGATCGAACATATCCTTAATCTCCTTCATGTCGTTAGCCATGGTTCCCACAGATCTCACGATAGTGCTCTGATACCAAATGTTGAAAAATGGATTTGCAACTAAGAGAAAATCAATGAAACAGTAACTTAGGGCTAAGAAAAACAAAGAAAAGAAAGAACTGAATAAAAGAGAAACTAGATTAACTGATTGTATTGCAATTTTCTGCCTCTCATAATGCGGTGACAGGTACAAATATAGGCCTTGGCAACGCCTCTCCACTCAGGAGTCCTGACACAACTGTAATATCCTAACTGCTCCAAAATAAAGACTTAAATGCAATAAATGGAACTTAAATGCAGTAAATAAAAATTACAACTGGACTAAACTGTAAAATGCCCTTCTTGCGTAACTAACTTCTTCATGAATTGTTGAGTACCACTGCATCAGCTCAGTGTACAACCACTTCACTATCATATTGCAACAGCGTATACCCTGAAGTGGAGAGTGCTTCTGTCAACTTAGCATTTCATTGTATAGATGCTTGCCTAAGTCCATAATATAACTTAACAAGCTTGCAAATAAGATCATCATGCTTTTGTTGATGTTAAAACTCCATTAGGTAATTCTGTATTAACTTTCTCAAATAGGTCACCGTGTAAAAAGACATTGAAATTTGAAAACATCCACTACACCAAAAGTAATCTTTAATGGTAATTAATTAACGATAATAACTTAATTATCTCTAAAGTATATTTTTAGCGGCATTTGGTGCTCTTTGTAAATGTTCCTGAAGCCTATAGAGACAGTGGATATAATGATAATTAACTATTGTCGATAAAGACTTTATCACTCTTTTTAAATGTATATATTTATTGTGCTAAAAGCCATTTTTGCTGTAGTGTTCCATTTGGTAGATGATACAATTCTCAGCAACATAAGTCTATGATTGATCTCACAGTGACCATTTTCACAATTGGTGAAAAGGTTTCTTGTTAATCAATTCCCTTAGTTTGGATGTAACTTTGCCACCGACTGACCTTGAATTTGTCAATATGACCATCAACATTGTACTTTACTTTTGAATATCCATTTACAATTAATTGTTGTCTTTTCTACTGACAATTGGAGTATCTGCCAAGTTCCATTCCCCTCTAAGGCTTGAATCTCCTGATGCATAGCCTTTATCCACCTTGTATCCTTGTAACTCTTGGGCGCCTCAACTTCTATGGAGAACTCAAACAGATAAGCCTTGTATTTAGAAGACAGACAATGATGTAAAACATGGTTGCTTTGTGAGTACGGATGAGATTTGGTCACTTGAGTGACATAATCCATCATTCAAATGGAGGGTGAGATTGTTGGGATATATACTATTAATCATATATTTAGATAGAATATTTATTATAGAATAATAATTTATTCAGTTTTAATAAAAGTTTTAATAGATCATATATTTGTTTATGGTGTCTGTTTACTTATATAGTAGATGATTTAGTGTATAGAGTTTTAACTTATACACAGAGGATTAAATCATCGGTTCTTATAAGTATAAATATTTTTGTTCACAATCTAAGATGGAAATTGGACATGTCATCGGTATGATTGTAGCACAATATTACATATAATTTATCTTGATTATGGGAACGGTATAGTTCCAACTTCTTGTGCTAGTGCATTTTGTATGTATTGAATGGAACCGAGTAGAGATAGTTGTTTTAGACTAACTGACAAAATCATATTCTCTAAACTATTAAATGTGCTTATATTCTTAATCCTGATATAACTATTATGATTTGTATATATCACTTATCGTTTTGATTTACTAAAATGTGAGATTCTGAGATGGGTCAATATGACTGGTAGATTGGATGATAATAATATATATTGGTGAAATAATAAGTTAGTTGATGGAATCCATGCTTGTTATAGAGATTGATTGATATGCCTTTTTTTGAGAAACTCATAAATTTTCATCGTGTCAAACCTTTCAAGTGGATTTATGAATATGACACATGAAATAAGTTAAGTGGTGCTCTAAAGGAAATTAATCTTTGAATTAAATTAATCAGTAATTTAATTTATTGATTAGTATCTGTAATCTTAACATGAGGAATTACATAAGTGTTTAATGGGGTTCGAAATATAAATAGAGGAGTGCAATTACGAATTTCTAGTCGAATGATTTGTAATTTATTATGGTAAGAATAATTCAAAATTAATTATTTGGAATTATTTCTATAATAGGAAGCCTTAGTAATTAATTCTATGGACCCTACAGTGTCCATATTTAACTAAAACTCAGAATCCTAATTCTATGGAAAAAAAGAACGTGACTTTCTTCTTCTTGAAAGTAACGTGTGATTTTTTCTTCTCCTTGTTGGAGTGAGAAGAAATCTCTATAAGTAGGGTTTCTTCTAACCTAGAAAAAGAATCAACTTTCTATTCATACTTGCCCACACAAGTATTTAGAGAGTTCGAATGTGAACTTGAGATCATTGTAGAAGACCGCAAAGCTGTTGTCTATCTTGTGGATTCGTTTGAATGTCTGTCTAACTTGTGGATACGCTTGAAGGTATCTTCTCACGCTTCAAGAAGTAATTCTTGAATTAAATTTCAGCAAGTTTATGTGTTCTAACATAATTATATATGCTCTAGCATAATTGTATTGGTTATCTATTATTCATATAAGCAGTATGATTCTGGTATACTTCTGGTGTGCATATAATTTTCCAACAATTGGTATTAGAGCAATGCTTACATCTGTTTAGATAACCTAGATTGAAATATATATATATATATATATGTACGATTGTATATGTTTCATGAAAGAAGCCGTTGTGCTAATGTGAGCTTTTTTAATAATAAAGGCTGATTATGCTAAAAGGAATTGGTGGCGGCTGTGAAGATACTATTCTTTATTATTATTAAAAAAAAATTAATAAAGCAAACTGCAGTTTGCACATGTTGGCCGCCGTAGTGGCGGTACCTAGGGTATCCACTGTTGCCAAGGTAATTACAATTCTTTTGGCTGAGTAAGTAGATCAAAGGTTGGCCAAAAGATCGTTACAAATTGGGTATGTGCTCGTTTTTCTTAATTGGTCAAGAATTTATTTATTATTTTTTAATTATTTGTTTTCTTTAACAAATTGAAAGATAGGTCATTATAGATGTGACAGCAGCGGCTAAATTTTATCTTCTTTGTCCAATAATTATATGATCATTTTTATTTTAAATTTTTGTATAAATGACAAAAGTTCAGAATTTGTGACTAATAAATAGTGTTGTTAATGAAGTCTATTTATTTGAAATCACTATTCAATTCTTAACAATTTATACATTAGTACATGAATTGAGAATTATGACTAATAAATAGGATTTACGAAAGTGATCGATTTGTTTGAGTCATAAAAAAATATTCAATGTATCATGAGTAAATTGTCCTGGATAAGTGTATAGTAATGGTGGAGTTTTCTATACTGAAAAGAGATTACTTTTAGCCACTAGTAACACTTAATTAATTCATGAGAAAAGATACTAAAGGTTCACCTGTCCAAAAAGGGAAAAACATAATATCTTGAATTCTCAGATGTATTAATCAAGAGGACAATTTGATATAAGAAAGGTTTTTTTGTGTCTTGGACAAAGGAATGATACACAGTATGCCTTATGCTCATAAGATAATTATTAAAAGAGAATGAACATCTTTTTAAGTTATTTCAATCTTTAACTATCCCTATAACATTTATTTTTCAAATTAGGTCATTGTTTAGGAGGTCATGAATTTTATGATCTCTAATTAACTAAAATTTGATGGTTCCATCGAAAATCATTTAGATTGATTTTAGGTAGTTTGTCATATTAAAATTTGATTTGAATATGATAAGATCATTCTATATGTCAGTTATGTTTATATTAAATCTGGAACATGATTACACATGGTGATTTTACATGAATTGATATATGATAAGAATGTAAGTCATATTATTTTAATATCTAAAGATGCTTAATGTCACGCTCCGAGCCTACATCCTAGACATAATTGGCACTCGAGAATCATTGCTGGCCCCAAGCGAACCCTTGGCCTGGCTCAATTCTCAGTGGAAGACTTACTCAACAATATATGAACTCAAAAGTAAAGGTTTCTCAAAAAGTCTCAAAACAGATAACTCGGAATATTTAGAAAAAACATTAAACTTGCCAAAAGAGGCAACTCAAGTCTTAAATATTTTAACAATGGAAATGCATAGACTCCTCAAAACACTATTGTCTATCTATGAAGCATCTAACAACTATGATGGAAATCGGGACAAGACCCACGACATCCTAACAAAACTAAAAAGTAAAAGTGGAATCCTCCGGAAGCGAGGAGGCTCACCAAAGTTAATTCGAACTGCAAGGGGTATCAACAAAGCGCCTGTTGATGACCCTGATCTCCTGTATCTGCATCATGAAACTATGCAGGCCAAATGGTATCAGTACATTGAATATAAGGGGAATACTGAACATAACATAAAAGCTTGAACTTCGAAAGAATGAAACATACTCACCTCACCTCCACTCAACTCAACCTCAACTCAATACAATATAAAAACAAAAATAAAGATGCAGTTTATATAAAGCGTTTAAAACAGTAGATAACAACTCAATGCATTCAAAAATACAATAATAACTCTTTACTCGTATTTGAGAGATTCGCTAACTGACAACTATCACTATGAGCTATGTGATGACACAACGTCTCGCCCACACTGCCAAAACTTTCCTATACCTTGTCGGAGTATAAGGCATCCTCAACGAAGTGGATCCACTAAGCTATGCTAAGCAATAAGGAATCATCTAAATAGTATGATCCTTTACCCATGTTGGCATACATGGTTTATGAGGATTTTGAGTTGTCTGAACTCGTCCTTATATCGGTGCTCAATACTACTCCCAATAATATAACACATGCTCATATGTTTAAAAATATTTTCTCATCCTCATACTTTGAGATTATTACTCAAAAAGTTCACTTAAAAGATATTATGCTCAAAAACTCCTCATGAACTTATTTGGAAAATCAAAATTTCCTCTCATTTTAAATGTAAAATATTTACTCTTGCGAATACTTAGTTCCCATGTATTCATTTTGAAAAAAAATGAAATTCAACTCTCCTCATCCTCATACTCAAGTACTCAAGTCTTAAAACAAATTTTAAAAGTTTGCAAAAGACTTCTCAAAATGACTCAAAAGAACTCCCTCGAACTTTACTCTTAACTCTACCTTGAATTTGAATTATGAATTCAAGAGTTATGACTTGGATATGCATGATCTCTCAAGGATTAATGAAGCTTTTAAATGTGAATATCAAGTAGTAAACATAGGTACGATTCAAGAGAACACACGCGGAAAGAAGGATGGAAGGGTAGGGGACTTGGCGACCCTAGCGCGCTGAGTGGTGCCAGCCCCTAAACTACTGAAGGTGGTTTGGGGCTCACTGAGTGGCGCGATGCCCCACCCCTATACCCAGGTTTTGACGAATTTTCTTGCTTCAATTTCATGTCTAACTCCCCTAGAATCGAATATTTTTCTAAAACTCTTTTGGATTCTTAGACCCAACATAATTACAACGAAATCCACTCAAAACTTACTCAAGATCCTCATACTCAAGAACTCAACGAAACCTCATATTGAAGAATGAAGCACAAACTTCAAGAAACTCATCAAGAAATCTCAATATACCCAATCTTATGGATGAAATTCATAAAAGAAACTCATGATTGACGTGTGGGTGAACAAACCAAACACTATGGAAGCTTACATACCTCGAAATGATTGAATCCTTGGCGAAACCCCTCAACGATCGCAAGATTCTTGAACGAATGCTTGAACTTCTCTTTTTTCTCCTCTTGAACTTCTCTCTGAAACCCTAAGCGTGTTTAGGAATTATAAAAACTGATCTAAGTCAGTTCAGACCCCTAAAATATTACTAAAAACGAGTTAGGCTAGTGGGGTAAGGAAAAAAACAAAATACCCCTCCTCAATTTAGATGGATTTCCTTAATTGGACAGGCTGAATTCAAACGGGCATATCTCCCTCATCCGAATTTAAAATTTAGCAAACTCAGTGGTGTTGGAAAGAAGACTATATCTTATAGGACACCTAACTCATCCTGTGCCGAAAGTTATGGTTGTTTGAAGTTGACCCAAAACTCACAGTTTAAGACTATCTTGCACAAATTTCAATTTAGGTATTTCTAATTTAGTTCTTTCTAAAATTACCCCTTTCTAAGACCGATATGTTACACTTAAATCACTTGAATTTTGTATTTGGTCATAGCTTTGAAAATAAAGATTTTTTTTAAACTCCAGTTGACCTGAAATTTGGTAAGTTTATTGAAAACGACCTAGCAAGAAATACTCATTGCTACGTGGTTAAGATTTTTGAGGTCGTTAAAATGGTTTTCAGTTGTTCTTTCGAATTAAAATGTGTTTTAGCATAAAAAAACCTTTTATATCGGTCTTTTTTATGTTAAATGTGGTACATGATTACACGTGATGAGTTAACATAAATTGATATATGATAAATATATAGATTTGATTATTTTTCCTTAAATAGTTTGAATATGAATTTGATCATAGCTTTAGAGATAAATATTAGTTTTGAACTCTAATTGATTTGAAATTTGGTACGTTCATCAGAAATGATCAAATTAAAATTACTTAGTGTTATGCGGTGATTTGACAATTTGAGGTCGTTTAGATGATATTTTTAGAATTTTTTTATATCTTGAAAATTAATTTTAGTGAAAATTTACTCGACTATGATATAGTGGTGATAGAGATTGTTCTCTTTGGTCTTCATGACTAATTTTAGTGAAGTATTAAGTTCATGTGTTGGCTTAGACCTTCCTCCATATTGGATGAAATTAATACAAGTCATTAAAGTTTAATCTCTAGTTTTGATTATCTGTATTGACTCTCCATATCTGAGTAATATTTGTTTGGATCAAGGGATCATGATATTCACTTGACTTAACTTAACATATACTCTCCATCTAAGTTAGATTTTGTTCTAAATTTTTTGAAGTGAATATCTGACACCACATATATATGTTGCATGAGTAGTCACTTTTTCATCAAAATTTATTGTTCATGATGCATTGATATCGATGAGGTGTGTTTTAAATTTCAATATTCAATGTATATATAAATATGCTGATTTTTTGGAAAATAGTACTTAGATAAAGTAAATAGTTTATAAATTTTATTCTTTATACTTAATTCGTGTATCTATTTCACAAATGATGATATATGTTAAGAAATACTAAGCGAAAAAATTTTAAATTCTATTTTGCCCAAACAATGTTTTCACCAAATTGATCATAGTTTTTGAATTCGAAAAAAAAAAATGACTCCGTTTGATTTGAAATTTGTAGATTAATAAGAACGACCTAGTAAGAATTTTTTTTGGATCGTTATATGAGTTTTTGGTCATATTTGATTATAGGGGCCCTCCCTTGATTACCAAGATTGAATAGTAGTGAAATATTAGTTTTATGTGCTGGCTTAGACCTTCCTCCCTATCGGATGAAATTCATACAAGTCATTATGTATTTAATTGCTAGTTTTGATAATCTGTATTAACTGTCCTAAACTGAGTAATATATGATTGGATCAATGTAACTAGGGTGATCTTTACTTGACTTAAACTAACAGTAGACTCTCCATCTGAGTTGGTCTGTATAAGTTTATGGAATGAATAATAAATCATTTTACATATGTATTGTATGAGTAGTTCTCCAATCCCATCGATTGGCTATTCGAGATGCATGGATATATATATGTATAAATGAGCCCTGAATTTTGTTATTTAGGATTATTCAACATATTGTGATCTATTTAATGTATTATATCTCAAACTTTCAATAGACTTTACAGACTCATTTAGCACTACTCAAGAATTTTTTTCGATAGAGATAAGATATTAATTCAAAGAATGCATTGTTTATGTACCTTATGTTAGAAGGACTTATTTTTAGTTTCTAACTAGATAAGAGATGGATACTTTGTAACTCTCCTATTATTGAGTTTGATGAATATTTTATGTCTTAAGGTATATTCATGCGTGAATTTTTTATTAGTATTATCTCTCATGAATTGAATTATATTAATCTATTTCATAAGAGAAAGTATCTTTTAAATTGAATGAAACTTATGGTACACTAGCGTCTAAGTCATCTATTTTGAATGGAACTTCTAGGTTGGTTAATGGATGGACATAACGGTTCATTGAAAGTGAAGTCACTACCAACATGTGAGTCCTGTTTAGAAGGAAAAATGACTAAGAGACCTTTCCTCTTAAAAATGAAAAAGAGGTAGTAATAAGTCAGAATTAATCTATTTTGATTTGTGTAGAAAATGAGCATTCAGGCCAGAGGTGACTTTGAATATTCTGTGATGATCAAGAAGGTTAATCATGATATGAATATTATTTTTTGATGTTTTGTAAGTCTAAATGTCTTGATAAACTCAAAATATTTAAGACATAAATGAAAATAGCATCATGAAAAATATATAAAGCCATTGCAATCTGATTGTAGTCACATATACCTCTCTGCAGAGCTCATGAGTCACTTATATGATAGAATAATTACATTTCAATTGTGTACACTAGACATTCTATAATATACTGGTGTAAAAGAGTAAAGAAATAGACTCTTATGAAGATGATAAGATTAATGATTGACTTATTTGTAGTTTTTTTGCTTCTTTTGGGATATGTTCTGAGAACTGCATATCACATTTTAAATTTAATTCTTTTCAAATTAGTACTTTGGATAACTATAGAACTAGTGTGGATTTGACGTAAGTCTAATCTGTGACATGTTCAGATATAGGGTTGTCCAGCACATGTGCTGAGAGGGAGAATAAGAAAATTGGAATTAAGAATGAGATGTGTATGTGTTAATTGGATATCCAAAATAATAAAAAAAGGTTTATTTTACTGTCCTAAAGAAAATAAGGTAATTGTTAACACAACTGTCAGATTTCTAGAAAAGAATCGTTTAGTAAACCATGTTCGTAGAAGTAAACTATTTTTACGGGAACTGAATAAAGAAATAACAAATAAGTCAATTGTAAATTCAGATGCTCAAGAACATCTAATCGGTATGTCAGAATTGACGTTCCATTGCATATAAGTAGTGGGAGAAACGTTACTAAACATAAGAAAATGACTATCTCAAGTAGTGGGAGTGATGTTGAGCAAATTAAAAGAACACTACATGAAAAGTTGTTAATATTTCAATATCAAATTTTTTTAAAGAAAATATTAAAAGTCAAGAACATGAAAATGTGATTATAATAGCAGTACTTAGTCGTAGTGGGAGAATCATAACGAAAATTGATTTGTTTTGTATGCTTGAGAGAACTTTCATGATAGAACTCCTGAAGAACTCCTGAAAAGAAGTACACTCTTGGAGGGTTTCATGATAAGGTCTCTTAAGATCTAGTATAACATCGATTTGTTATGACGAAGCACTACTAGACAAAATTGCATGAGAAAATTGCTTGGTAATTTCTTTCGATAAGAAATAAAGGAATATCTGTGAAAGTTAAGAGTCTAAGTCGGAGATTTGTTAGGGTATATACTATTAATCATGTGTTTAGACATAGTATTATAACAATTTTTGAGATTAAACATCTAAGTGGGAGATTGTTAGGGTATATAATATTAACCATGCATTTAGATATAGTACATTATAACAATTGTGATGGTTAAAAGTCTAAGTGGGAGATTGTTGGGATATATACTATTAACCATATATTTAGATATAATATTTATTATAGAATAATTATTTATTCAATTTTAATAAAAGTTTTAATAGATCATATATTTTTTTATGGTGTCTGTTTACTTATATAGTAGATGATTTAGTGTATAGAGTTGTAGCTTATACACAGATGATTAAATCATCGATTCTTAGAAGTATAAATTTTTTTGGTCACAATCTAAGATGAAAATTGGACATTTCATTGGTATGATTGTAACACAAGATTATATATAATTTATCTTGATTATGGGAACGGTATAGTTCCAACTTCTTGTGCTAGTGCATTTTGTATGTATTGAACGGGACTGAGTAGAGATAGTTATTTTAGAGTGACTGACAAAAGCATATTCTCTAAACTATTAAATGTATTTATATTCTTAATCTTGATATAACTATTATGATCTATATATATATATATATATGTATATTTAATTATCGTTTTGATTTATTAAAAGGTGAGATTTTGAGATGGTCAATATGCCTAGTAGATTGAATGATAATAATATATATTGGTGAAATAATAAGTTAGTTGATGGAATTCATGTCTTCTTATAGAGATTGATAGATATGCCTTTTTTGAGAAACTTATAAGTTTTCATCGTATCAAACCTTGGAAGTGGATTTATGAATACGAGACATGAAATAAGTTAAGTAGTTCTCTAAGGGAAATTAATCTTTTAATTAAATTCGTCAGTAATTTAATTTATTGATTAATATCTGTAATCTTAACATGGGGAATTACATAAGTGTTTTATGGGGAATTTCGAAATATAAACAGAGGAGTGCAATTACGAATTTCTAGTGGAATAATTTGTAATATATTATGGTAAGAATAATTCAAAATTAAGTATTTGGAATTATTTCTATAATAGGAAGCCTCACTAATTAATTCTATGGTCCCTACAGTGCCCATATTTTACTAGAACTCAGAATCCTAATTCTATGGAAAAAAGAAAAAGAACGTGACTTTCTTCTTCTTGAAAGTAACGTGTGATTTTTTCTTCTCTTTGTTGGAGTGAGAAGAAATCTCTATAAGTAGGGTTTCTTCTAACCTAGAAAAAGAATCAATTTTCTATATACTTGCCCACCCAAGTATTGAGAGAGTTCGGATGTGAACTTGAGATCATTGTAGAAGACCGCAAAGTTGCAGTCTATCTTGTGGATTCGTTTGAAAGTCTGTCTAACTTGTGGATTGGCTTGAAGGTATCTGCTCACGCTTCAATAGGTAATTCTTGAATTAAATTTCAGCAAGCTGATGTGTTCTAGCATAATTGTATATGCTATAGCATAATTGTATATGCTATAGCATAATTGTATTGGTTATCTATTATTTATGTAAGCAATATGATTTTGGTATGCTTCCGCTGTGCATATAGTTTTCCAACAGAGATATCCTAGAGGAGTGTCTAGAACATCTTCCCTGACCAGAAGGTATGACACCATCAAGATTTCTTTCAGGTGTTGCAGGTTGCACCTCCACAACATTATCATCATGTTCCTCCATAAGGATAACATTCATGTCTTCCAGATTACCATGCATGGGCATATTTACATCTTGCAAGTCGTCATTATTTACATCCTATAACAATCATGACTTGGTATAGGATCTCCTTCATGATGAGTTGTTGTTGGACAAGGATCTCCTTATGACACAAGAAAGCAATCTGGAATGTCAAGTAGAAATAGTGGCACTTGTGTATTGTTTATTATCTGAAATGGAAATATATCTTACTTGAATATAACATCTTTGTTGACTATTATCTTCTTCTTAGATAAATTGTATAAGAGATACTCCTTTCGAGTTACTGAATATCTCATCATTACATAATCTTCAGCTCTAGGACAGAACTTATAAGGTTTGACCACTCCAGTTGCATAATATAAACATCATATTATTATAAGGTGAACAAGATTTGCCTTATGCCCTTGGAACACTTGATAAGGTGTTTTCCCTTTCAACATTGTAATGGATAATCTGTTTATCAAGTAAACAAAAGTCAATACGTACTCACCCCCAAAATTCCCCGGAACCATATCTCTATAGTAAAATCAATTTTAAAGTAAATATCACTTTTAAAGCATTAATTCAAAGAAAACAATATTGTTTCTCATAAAAACCCAGAATTTCCAAAATGAACCAATAACACGCTCTCTCGAAGACCCACATCCCGTAAAATCCACCGTAAATCAATTTAGAAACCAAAAACCCATACTCTTTCATTCCCGACTCCATCTGTGATTAAATGATGCAATGAGCATGAATGCATTCCATTCATAAACAAACCATTCATAATACAATCAAATCACATTTTAAATATGGTAAATTCTTTCATATTAAAGTTGCATAGAACTCCAGCTAGTATAAGTCCAAGGTCTCAGGCCCACAATCACAATAGTATTACGACAAAAGCTCAAAAATAACCAAAAAGAAACACAATCATACCAAACCAACCAACGCACATAAATCTAAGTTTTAAACCACCTAGAATAATTCTGAGGATCCTACTTGGTCAACAAAGACTAAGGCGACTCCTAATCTAAGGCTATACGACTAAAGTTCTAATCTAATGTAACACCTAAAAACATGGAAAAGGGAGAAACATAGACTTTTGGGTTGTAGTTTGTATCTACAGGTCCCATCTACGAACCGTAGAAGCTTCTACGTGCCGTTGATGGCAACCGTAGGAAGATGAAAAATAATTTCTCAAAATCAAGTCCCGGTACCCTTTGTATGGTTCATCAGGACATCCTGTCATTCAGTGTACAAGTCGTAGATATGTCTCGTAGTTGATCCCAGACTTAGTGATATTTTAAAGTTTAAAGTTGGTTTTAACGGTTGGCATGTAGGGACCGTAGGAAGACCTACAGACGTACATGGGTTCCATCAAATATAGGTGATTTTTAGGTCCCAGTACTTGGTATACGCTTGACCAGTACAGACGGTAGAAAGTTCTACGGTCCGTAGGTCTGAATGGTAGGTTGAATTGGTAATTTTTTTTGGGTTTAAAAGTTTTTTCCCTAAATGATTAATCCCTAAACTGCATCATTTTACCC
Source organism: Solanum etuberosum (assembly GCA_029582245.1). Lineage (NCBI taxonomy): Eukaryota > Viridiplantae > Streptophyta > Magnoliopsida > Solanales > Solanaceae > Solanum > Solanum etuberosum. The sequence continues at coordinate 73,450 of JAJONR010001700.1, forward strand.
CTAAATCTAAGCCCTTTAATACCCTTCACCCTTAGAAATTCCCCCCAACTTATTCATTCTCTAAAATTCCTAAAGTCTCTCTAAGGTTCTCTCCAAAAATCTTCTCTCTAGATAAAGGAAGAAGAGGCTAGGGTTCTTCAAGTTCAAGTCTCTTTTCTTGATCAGTTTTTAGGGCATCAATCAAGGTATGTAAGGAGTTCATCAATGGGCTACAATCACCCATTGAGTCCCCAAAGTTTTTTCAATTTTCCAATTCAATTTCCCAAAAATTGATTAGGTTTTCATTCGATTCCTCATGGTTTCTATTTGTATGGATTCAATTGCTTGATTATGATCTTATTTTGATGATTTGGACTTAATTACACGCTCTTAAAATAATTCAATGCGAACCCATGCATTGATCTATGAATTTTGACTATGAATCCTAACTTATATGAATTTATGAAGAAGCTTGAATCTACAAATATATTTTAATGAATTCATGCCTATTTTCATGAAATCAATGTGTATGACTTAACTAAGCATATAGATGAAGGTATCTATAATTTCTATGAAGGTTAGCCACATGATATGAATGACATCTAGATTTGCCCTCAATGCTTTTGAGATATTTTCCTAAATTAGGTCTTGATTAATATGGTATCCGGATATGCCATCAATGATTATAGATCATGTTGTTAAAACTATTTCCATTAGTAGTAGGACATTTCTAGCATGAAGTTAATGACTATGGCCTTATAAAGCTATTATGAAAAGATCATGGATGGTGAAAAGTTTTCTCAGACATGGTCTAAGGAGCTACTCTAGGATGTTTCTAGCTTGGATTAGTATCTTAATTGTACTTTTCCATGGATGATGATATGACTATGATTAAATGACTATTCCGTGAGATTTATACTTAGCACCGAGTATACTAGTAGCGATTACCCATGTCCCATAAACTATGTGCCACCATAAAATTATCTTAAATGACCTAGCTAGTGGATACACATATAGAATATGATATGATGCGTACGGATTCTACCTTGGCAAGTAGTTTCCCCCATCTTTCGATATGAGGGATATGCCGGATTCCATGTTATAACTCACATGGTCTATGTCGGTTAATGATAAACTTCCCACAAGATGGACTAAGTTAACTACTAATGTTTTATGAAGCTTCCTTTATGATTTCAAGATGCATTAACCATGTTCATGATTTATGAATCTTTTCAAATGATTTTACTATGTTTTAACTTGGTCATGCATTTAATGGTTTCAATTATGTCCCCTTTATGATCAAGTCTCATGTTTTATTGCATTCCTCTCATACTTAGTACATTCCATGTACTAATGCATACCTGTGCCTACATTATTTTACTATTCTAGGGCTTGATAACTCTTCTCCCTCCGTTCGTGGCTAGTTGATTGTTTTAGATACTTAACGACTTGGTGAGTCATCATACTTCAAGGACGATGTCACTCTTATATGTTTTTCCTTATTACCATTTTAGACTTTGTATGTGATGTATGGGTTACATCCTCATAATTTCTCTTGATGTAATAGATGGATAGTTGAGACTATGTTAAAATTCCACTTTTGTCAAACTCTTTTATGGTATAAGACTATTTCTTTGAAATCTTTATTTCTATTATCTAGTATGATGTATGCTAAGTGGATTGTGTAGGACCTCTCGGGGTATTATATGCCATGTCACGTCTAGGGTGTACTTAGATTGTGACAAACTTGGTATTCAGAGCACAAGGTTTAGAAAGGTCCTAGAATGTCTCATAAGCCACGTCGAGTAGAGTCTTGTTCATGAGTGTGAAGCGCCCCATATTTATGAATAAGAGGCTATAAGATGTTTAGGAAACTCCACTTCTTTAATTACTCTAGTGTCATGCTATAGCGTTTATATCTATAAAGGACCTCCTATCCTAACCACTGTGTATGGTTTTCAGAATATACATCCACGGAGGAATCCCATGTGAAGGAATGTTCATGAAAATATGGAGCTTGAGGTTCCCCAAGTTTCGGCTGATCCTTTGGCTGAACAAGTGAAAAATGCAGACTTTAGCGCTCTTTTTCAAGTATTTACTCAAGACATGACGGTCTAAGACAATAGGGAGGATATGATCCCCGTGAACCCAAATGTAGGTACGACGACAACTAGAGTGAGGGACTTCACTAGGATGAATCCTCTGGAGTTTTATGGTTCCAAGGTTGACGAAGATCCTCAAGAGTTCATTGATGAGGTATACAAGGTTTAGAAGGCAGTGCTAGTGGGCACTATCATTGACGAGGAGAAGATCAATGCCGGTACCATCATTATAGAGGAAAAGTTGCTACGTGCTAGGAAAGAGGAGACATTCCTTCTTTTCCCAGTTCTCATTACACATCTGTGCAAGAGAGTAGGAGTACCCTTTCAGGGAAGTTCTGATATGAGGATCACACCAGACTCCTCCAGTGACATTCAGAGGATTGAGGCTGTTTATTTAGGGGATGATGCGGTACGGAGGAAGCCTCCACCACCATACACTACTCCCATAGTAGATCCCCCTACCCTAACATCAGAGGCCAACACACCTACTCCTTCTATGGAGCAGGCAGGTATATCTGTATCCTCTACTATGCCTTCAGTTTATGCTGCTCTTGCTAGTACTGTGTCTATTGTTGTTGCTGCTGTTAGGCATACCCCCAATCCTATCAACCATGTCCCTTGATCCAGGCCTTGAAATATCATATATGCAGCCTTGCCCAATCGGCAGATGTTAGATCTGCGAGGGTTGATACGGACATGCCCGAGATTATTTATAGGGCTATTGAGAAAGACATGGCTCTATTGAGAGACAGGGTGAGTAATTGTGAGGGGCTGGTTGAGAGTCATGGTGTGAGGCTGGACAGCCTCACTGTGAGACTTGAGGCCCAAAAGAAGGCCAAGGGTATTTTTGGTGCACTAGACACCATGAGAGATGAGGTTGCTACTTTGCGAGCTGAGGTGACTTAGTTGCAGTCGACATACATATCGATGCTATGGAGTGAGTTTCCCCTACTAGATGCACCAACCTCCATTCCACCATAGAGGCCTAGTAGTAAGCCTAGTCCCAGTGTGTAGCCTAAGATAACTGCAAATGTTGATGTTGATGTGGATGTTTAGAGGTACGAGGATGATTTGGTCACGAAGACAGATGAAAAGAAATTGAGGAGCGAGGAACATGGGATTGCAGAGACTCTATCAGAGATGCACGAGGATATTGAGGAGGAGATGGTTTGGGTGACCATGGAGACATACCTTCGAAAGACTTTAGCGGTTGGTACTAGTGGAGTCTCTTCATACTCCACTATTCCTTCAAGTGTGGTGATGCGCACTGATGCTCAGTTGATACTGCGTGCAGCCTCCAGTGATTCCATTGCTAGACATTGATTCCCTAGATGATGCTTCCCTTCCAGAGACTCCAGATGAGAGTGCTCCACAAGCTTAGCCTGTCAGGGGGACCCTTTTATCTCAGCCTCCTGTACTTTTATTTTTCATCGCATTGAGGACACTGCTTGTTTATTTTTTGTGGGGTGAGGACCTTTGAGCCAATAGTCTCATTTTTGCTTGTATTTTGTTACTTTTAGTTTTGGATTATTGTATTAGTTTACTTTTGTTTATATTAGAGTGTTTCTTTTGGTTGAGTGGATCTGTCTTATATTTTTTTGTTCTCTCTTAATTTTTCAATCCCCCCGTGGATTTTAAAAATCGTGAAATGCTTGAAGTTTTCATTGATAATGATCCGAGCATTGATTAAGTTCAATATTGATGTCATGAATAGTACTCATGATGTAGAGTGGTGGTGTTGCGAGAATGAAATCGATGTGGTTGTGCTTTTGAACGATATCTTTAAATCTTTTTTTGACTAAGAACGTTTTGATATGAGCCTTGCAATAAATATCACATGTATGATTTTGATCTTTTTGAGATATACTAAATGAGTGTATTTCGAAGTGTCATGTGTGGTGAGGTATTACTTGAAAGCATGTGTATGGAGTCCTAGAATTTGCCTTTTTAGTCCAATTGTTTTAATATTGGTGAACGTGAGGTACGATGTTGGGTAGTAATTCGAAGAGAGAACACAAATGAACATAATCGTTTTCACAACCTTGTAAGGGTGTGCATCCATTTTGACACCTTTCGAGTGTAACCCATTTGTTGGCAATACCAAAAGAGAACCTCTTGAGCAAAAAATCCCTACCCTCTTACCCAAAACCTTTTTGAAGCATTGTTATGTTTTAATAACCAACTTAGGCCAAAAGCCTATGTTGGGGGTGTTGAAAGGAAGGAGGAAGGAAAGCCAAGTGAAGAGCAAAAAAAGATAAAATGAGACTAAACTTTGGAGTTTGTTACAAAAAGAAGGAACCCCTCTTTATAATAAAATCATTGTGGTTAAAATATCTTAAAAAATAGATATGAAAAAAAGGGGATTCCAAATAGTGAGTGAAAAGTCAAAGTTTAAGTTCTCCAATGAAAAAGAATGAAAAGAACTTGAGAAGAGGTGAAGATGATTGCAACAATGCTTTGAAAAGGTAAAGTCACCGAGCCAAATTGATAATTCCCCAAACCCTCAGCCCCATTACAAGCCTAAAAGACCCTTGGGATCTTGCATGAACTAGGTTGTGTGATAATTAGAAAATATGGGCAAACCTATGAGGCAAAGCTTGCACGTGTTTCTCTTTTGAGAGAGTGAGAGTTGCATTGATTCCTTATATTTTTTTGATTTTCTTTGTGAGAGCATGGAATCGTTCTTGATCTTAGGGCACTTGAATGCATTTATTGAAACATGGTCTTAATTAGACAAGAAGCTAAAGTGAGCTTGAGCTTGTGTTGAGACCGGCTACTCATCATTTGAAGCTTTTTGATCATGATTCAGTGTAGCATGTTGTTGAGAGTAGTCTTGTTATGGAACTTTCATGTTAGATCTCATTGAATACTTTTGTAGACACCCTTATTGAGCTAATTATGTTTTGATATACTTGAGGACAAGCAAAAGTTTAAATTGGGGGTGTTTATGAGTGGTAGATTTGCACTCATTTGAGGTCTATTTAGATAATAATTAGTGTCCACAATGCCTAATTTTTTCCTACTCTGATGATATGTTGATGATTTACAACTATGAAGGTAAATGGACTAGGCAAGGATTGATGTTTGGAAGAATGGCCAAAAATGCAAAAGGAAGTGCAAACTATACATTGTTGATTGCCAAACGAGAAAGACGGATCGCCTAGTGAGCATGACCTCACCCAAAATGACAGTGCACATAACTTGTTTCTATCGAAACATGTCGGCAAACTCCAACGAAGAAGGCGATGCCCCGAATGAGAAAGGCGACCTTGCTGATTGTCACTAAAAATTACAATACAAGGAGAAAGATTGAATGCTTGAGAGGTAAACCAAGGTGGTACTCAGTGATTCGCTGAATGTGAAAGTCAGACTCAAACGAGTTTTCCTACTGAGGTTCAAATACCTAAAGCCTAGAGCATGAGAAGGCAAGCTGAAGTAGAATAGGCGAGCCCGATTAATGTCACCGAATGAGACGCGCATTGAGTTTTGGGCTAAATTTTAGGAAACTATAAATAAACCAAATGAGAGTGAAATGAAAGTTCTGGAAAATTAGAAAGAGTGAGAAATATTTTGAGTTTCAAGAGAAGCACTTGACCCTTGTGAAGAACACTTTCTAGCTTTTGGGGTTTTTCAACTCTGCTCTTGATATTTGATAAATTGAAGTTCAAACCAAAGTGGGTTTCTTGTAATTCCTTAATTTTATTTACCCATTGTTGTTTTCATGGAGGCTATGTTTTCTTTACTTTTTGTGATAGGTGGCTAAAACCCCAACATCTAGGGGTGGAATTATGTGGTTGAGGGTTGATTTAATGTAGTGGGTATTGTGTTGTGTTCTGTTTTTCTGTTGTTCATACATGAATTTTGGCTAATTAACATGGGGTTAATTTAAGGGTTAAGGTTGGAAACTTAATTCTTACTTCTGATCTCCGGTCGATGATCAAAAGAGATTATTTAGTGTGGCTAATTAGTCCAATAATAGAAATTTAAGTTTGATGTCTGTAACTTGCTTGAAAATAGAGGTTATGGGTCAGATCTATTTACCCTATTTTTGTATTGAAAGAGTGAATAGATGAAGGTATTGGGTTGTTTAGATTGACACATAAATGAGACCAAAGGGAGATTCTATGCATGGATGCTTTGATATCGAAAGATGATTAGCGTCATTGAAGATGACCTAGCCTATTCATGAATGTTCATCACTATAAATTAGCACAACTACCCCTATGTGACATCGGATTCCAATCCCCACACTGATATACCGTGAGTTTACGGTATTTTTGATGCATTTCACTTAGAGTTTGTGTCTGTCTTGGGCTGCTTTGTTATTAGATATAACGGTTTTATGTAATCTTTACAGGAAATTGGTTCGGAAGCGGTTGAGAGGGAATAGAACTGAAGTGCCAGCAGTAGCAGTCGACGGAGCCAAACCACCGACCGTAGGTCCAGTGATGGGCCGTAGGTGATGGCTCGTGGATGTTAGTTCAAGGAAGTCTGACCAAGTGTTGAACCACAGAGGCAAATGACGCCCCGTAGAGTGAATGACGGACCATAGATTGATGACAGTAGTTTGATTCAGGAAATTAATGTTCTAGTACTTGAACCACGGAGGAACAGGATGGACCGTAGTCCAATCCACGAACCGTAGGTGGTACCATCGTTTGAAGGTCTTGAAATATTTTCTAAGTGCTGAACCACAGAGGTGGACCACGGACCGTAGGATGATCCATGGTCTGTAGGTCGTGTCATCGATCGAAACCGCGTCTGACCCAGTTTTCCTTATTTTTTTTTCCTGTTTTGTTTAGGATTTAGTTCTTATAAATACTAGTTGTTATTTCCGTTTTTGGGGGTTAGACAATATTGGAGACTTTTGTTTTTGGTTTTTTGAATTATTTTGCAAACACTTTGTCACTTTAATTCCGGAAGCTACTTTATGCAATTTACACTTTGAATTTCAATTCAAGATTTCGATTTTCATCTATTCTCATTGTAAGTTCATGATTTCTGTTAGTAACCCTAATATGAATTGTGAATTCTCAAGCATGAGTAGCTTAGGGTTCTGGGAACCATGAACAATTAACAATGTATGAATAACTAAATAATTCTTTAATATTGTTTATGAATGTATTGTTAATCCTTTCTTTTAGAAGTCTTTTTAGCGGTGCGCAATGTTAGAACTCGCCTCGTTCCTACTTGCCTTACCAAGGGGGTAATGAATGAGAAAAGGATTAAACAACGGAGATTTAGTTAAGGATTTTCTGCTATCTAATAGTCTGACTTTAATCAGTTGACGTGAGGGTAAATACCCAACTCAATTGACACGAGGACTAATCTGGGGTAAAGGTAAGGGTTAGTAAAGCACACACCCGTAGACTTACCAAGTTGCGAGGTGAAAGTTCCTGTTTGGATTACCAATCACTTAGGGATACCTAACTTATCAGCCTTGCATGTCAAACACTACTTTCCAGAAAGAGTTAGCTAGGCTCCGTTCTGATGTTGATGCTCTTTTAGCCCCTGCAGAGACTATACCGAAGTCCACTCCTGTTGATGAGGCTGATGATGTGGTGATGACTGCACTCTTTGGCGACACTATGCCACCACCCGACCCTTCTTGTGCGGTTGGGAAGCGCTACCGCTCTTCTGATCATATTTCCGACACTGAGGAGGCCCGACGGTAAAAGAAGAGGGAGCGACAATAGTTGGAGGAAGCCCAGAGGCAGTCTTTTATCGATGAGGAGTTGCGGCAGCAGCGGGCCCATGAGATTGATGTTGGCCCATCTGGTTCGAGGAGCACTATTGATGGTGTTCCCACTATTGATGAGGGCGCTACTGATGGCGTTCCTATTGCTTATCCAGCGAATTCCGGGAAACTGGACCCACCCACTTCTTGATGGGTCTTCGGCGCTTATGCGCCATAGGTTTGCTTCACCCTATGTTTTATTTTTCTTTTTTTGTGCATCGAGGGCAATTGCACCATTTTTTCGTGGGGTTGGGGTAAATGGGTTGTAAATTATAGGGTGAAGACTGAGTAACCCAACTCATAACCCTCCCTTGGGGTTTTCTTTCCTGTGTTCTTTTTCCCTAAAGGGCTGTTTTACTTTTTTGTTGAACCGGCATGCGTAGGATTGTATGTGTAGAAGTAGATAAAAAGAATGAAAGCATAATGGCATAAGAGCGTAAAATTGATACCTGTCCAAATTTTTTGAAATGTGTTAGATCTATAGGCTTAATTAGTTGAATGTGTTGGATCTGTATGTGACATGACATGAACCAGTATAATAGCATGGCTTAAGCTAAAACTTGAACTAGGTGCTTCAATAATTCGATAATGAAACAACATGCCAAGTTTGTGTGAGGAAATTGTATGTTCATGCAGTATGTACCAATCTAGAACTCGCCTCGTTGGTCCTGTTAAGATAATCTAGGCTAGAAATTGGGAAATGATCATAGGCCCTTGTTCAAATGAGTCCACTTAAGCCTAAATGAATCCAATCAAAAGAAATAAATGCTCCCTTTGATCCTAATGTTTGACCCTAATGAATACCACTTCTTTCAAAAAACCTAACTCACGTTCCCTTAAAGACTGTTTTTGCCCTGGTCCCTCCTTGGACATATGCACCTTAACTTAGGCCAAAAGCCTAAGTTGAGGGTGGCTAAATCAAAAGTTACCTTAATCTTGGCCCTGGTCCGACCTTGGACATTGTGCACCTCAACCCATGCAAAATACATAAGTTGAGGGTGGCTATGAAAAAAGGAAACTGAAAGAAAAGGGTATGAAAAGAGTTGTGTATAGAAGAAGAAAAAGGTTAGCAATAGGTGTGAATAAATTCAAGAGAAATAAAAAAAAAGTGGTAATGATGCTGAAAAATAAAGAAAGGAGAAGTAAAAGAAAAAAAAGTGGAAAAAGAAGAATGAAAAAGTCAAGTCACATCTGTGTTGAAGAAAGTCAAGGAAAGAGAGCAGAAAATAAAAATTTGTCAAAAATTGGTTGAGAAAAGAGGTTAATAGCCAATGTAATGTCAAGGAGGTCAGAAAAGTCACTAAATGTATCCAAATGTATCTTACCTGACCCTGAGCCTACGTTACAAGCTAATAAAGCACTATAGTGATCCTAGTGACTAGTCTGGAGAGTCTATGCAGTGAAAATAAGGGCAAGCCTATGGTATTGAGCACTAACTGTATTTGAATTCACTTCTGAGCGTGAGTGTTGATTGAATCCTTAAGCTTAAAAATCAGATTTATTGTGTGAAGAAGGATTTCTTTGAGGTGAGGGCACTAGTTATATTGTTGGAGAGTTGGCACCTTGGTGATTGTTGAAAGTGTATGTGGTGATATCTATTGGTCTGTCTATGTCATGTTTTGATCCGCATGAGTTAGCTTGTTGAGTCTAAAATGAAAAGATTTGCACTACGTGATGGAATTGATTGAGAAAGCCATGTGATTGCTTGAGTTTGTATTTTGCTTCTACATGAGTGTCGTTTAGAGTTTTAGTGTGTCGCTTGAGGACAAACAACAAGTTTAAGTTGAGGGTGTTGATATACCGTGAGTTTATGGTATTTTTGATGCATTGCACTTAGAGTTTGGGTATGTCTTGGGCTGTTTTGTTATTAGATATAATGGTTTTATGTTATCTTTGCAGAAAATTGGTTCGGAAGCGGTTGTGAGGGAAAAGAACTGAAGTGGCAGCAGTAGCAATCAACAGAGCCAAACCACAGACCGTAGGTCCAGTGATGGGCCGTAGGTGATGGCTCGTGGATGTGAGTTCACGGAAGTCTGACCAAGTGTGGAACCACGGAGGTAAATGACGCCCGGTAGAGTGACTGACGGACCGTAGATTGATGGTCGTCGTTTGATTCAGGAAATTGAAGGTCCAGTACTTGAACCACAGAGGGACAGGACGGACCGTAGTCCAATCCACGGACCGTAGGTGGTACTGTCGTTTAAAGTTCCTGAAATATTTTCTAAGTGCTGAACCACGGAGGTGGACCACATACCGTAGGCTGATCCACAGTTCGTACGTCGTGTCGTCGATTGAAACCGCGTCTGACCCAGTTTTCCTTATTTTGTTTTCCTGTTTTGTTTAGGATTTAGTTCTTATAAATACTAATTTTTATTTTCATTTTTGGGGGTTAGAAAATATTGGAGACTTTTGTTTTTGGTTTTTGGAATTATTTTGCAAACACTTTGGCACTTTAATTCCGGAAGCTACTTTGTGCATTTTACACTTTGAATTTCAATTCAAGATTTTGGCTTTCATCTAATCTCATTGTAAGTTCATTATTTTTTTTAATAAACCCTAATATGAATTGTGAATTCTCAAGAATGAGTAGCTAAATCCATAACTAGGGTTGTGGGAACCATGAGCAATTAACTATGTATGAATAATAACTAAGTAATTCTTGAATAGTGTTTATGCATGTATTGTCAATCCTTTCGTTTAGAAATCGTTTTAGCGGTGCGCAACGTTAGAACTCGCCTCGTTCCTACTTGCCTTACCAAGGGGGTAATGAATAAGAAAAGGATTAAACAACGGAGATTTAGTTAAGGATTTGCTGCTATCTAATAGTCTGAGTTTAATCAGTTGACGTGAGGGTGAATACCCAACTCAATTGACACGGGGACTAATCCGGGGTAAAGGTAAAGGTTAGTAAAGCAGACACCCGTAGACTTACCAAGATGTGAGGTGAAAGTTCCTACTTGGATTACTAATCACTTAGGGATACCTAACTTATTAGCCTTGCATGTCAAACACTAGGATAGAATTACCATTATTAGGAATACTGCGTTAAGAGCTTGTGGGGAACACATATACCCTAGTTTTCATCTTATATTGATATCTCAACTGTTTATCTTGTTTACTTGTTACTTATTAATTCAAACCAACAAACTGTTATTTTATTTACAAAACCCCCCTTTGTTTACTTTTCTCGGAAATAGTTTGACTAAAAAGAGATAATCGTGAGTTAAGTTTAAGTCTAAACCATATTACTCGTGGGATCGACCCCAACCTACAAGTTGAGTTCTTTATTTAGCATCGACCGCTTGTACTTCTTTTGGGAAGTATAATTTGGCGTATCACACACCCCTAGATTGTGTGTTAAAAGAAACAATAAAGATGCATTATAAAGAAATCTTTTAAGACAGTAGATAATAACTCAATGTATTTAAAATACAATAATAACTCTTTTACTCTTATTTGGGAGATTCTCTAACCGACAACCATCACTATGAGCTATGTGATGATACAACGGCTCGCCCACGCTGCCAGAACTATCCTATACCTTGCCGGAGTATAGGATATCCTAAACTAAGTGGATCCACTAAGCTGTGCTTAAAAAGCAATAATGAATCATCTAAAAATTATGACCCTTTACCCATGTTGGCATACATAGTTTATGAGGACTTTTAGTTGTCTGAACTCGTCCCCATATCGGTGCTCAATACTACTCCCAATAATATAACTCATGCTCATATATTTTTTTTAAAAACATTTCCTCATCCTCAAACTTTGAGATTATTACTCAAGAGTTTCTCTTAAAAGAGATAGTGCTCAAAAACTCCTCATGACTCATTTGGAAATCAAAGTTTCCTCTCATTTTTAAATGTAACACATTTTCTCTTGGAAATACTTAGTTCCCTTATATTCATTTTGAAAAATTAAACTCGACTCTCCTCATCCTCATACTGAAGTACTCAAGTCTTAAAATAAGTTTTAAAAGTTTGCAAAAGATGTCACGACCCAGGGGTACCCCCTAGATGTAACATGGCGTATAGGACTCCAAGGGACCCCATACAAGCCACTTAGCATTCATAACATAAGAAATAGAATAATAAAAGTAAAACAACATTTCGAGTCCAATAGTTTTATAAAGAAAAGCGGAAGTCTAAAACACTTGTCTCAATAGCCATCTAATACAATAGAATGAAATTGGGTCTGGCCCATACATAATGTCCAAAACTGAAATACAATAAGGAAACTAGAACAATGAAAATCCATCCTCGAAGCATGAGGACTCACAAAAGCCCGGAAATCTCAAGATCAACCACTAGCCACGAAACTGAGAAACCTGACTGTCGGACCCTACATTTGAGGAAATGTAGGCAAGAGTATGCATTAGTACAAAATAATGTACCAAGTATGATAGCTATGCATAAAATATTTAAAGCATGCTAAAAGGGGACATTTCATGACATGCAATTGACAAAGCTAAAACATAATATAAAAGGGATAGAAAACATAAGTCATAAAACATGGTCAATGCAAGCTAACATCATTAAAAGCCTTTGAACACATATGAGATACTTCTTGAAGTAACCTTAGTTCATTATTAATGTGGGGAATTAGCCTTAACCGACATAGAGACCATGTGAGCTATAACATGATCCCCCGGTGTCTCCCACACCGAAAAGGGTTGTCCTACTTGCCAAGGTAAGTACCATGAACTTCTAGCTTAAGTGGATCCACTATCTAATGTCTATCTAGACAATCATCCAATGGGAGCACATAGGTAAGGGATAAGGAGATTGCTTCTAGAAACCCGACCTCTACTAACGAGAGAGCTTCCATCTCAATATCCTCTTGGTGCTAAGCATAAATCCCACGGAATAGTCATTTCTTACTTGTTCTTATTATCCATGGAAGGGCATGTCATCTTGCCAATCCAAGCTAAGTCATAATCCATGGAAAGGTATCATACAATAACCAATCCAAGCCAAGTCATTAGGATAGCTCTTAATCTTTGATTCAATTAGGTGAGAAGACCTTTCAACCCTAGAATCCTTATTATGTGAGAAAACCTTTCACACCATGCTTTCATGTGTATATATGAGAACAATCCTTTCAACAACACAACAACAACATTATAATTGATACTTTACTCTCAAAGCATCCTTAACACATTTGCATAGATTTCATAAGAACATGCATAATTCCATAATATACCTTTCAAGGATCAAAACCCACTTTCAATCATCAACACTTAGAAAACATGGGTTAGATATGGATTTCATCATAAATTCATGTAATTCTAAAAATGCATGCTTAATTTCATAAACTCTTCCTTTATAATCAAAATCCCACATCATATGATTCATAACTTGAAAACATGGGGATTACATGGGTTCATAGGGGAAATCATCATAAAATCATAGTATTTCATCAATTCATGCATAAGAGATCATAATTCAATCATTTAACTCAATAATCAAGAGAACCCATGACAATTGAAGAAAACCCTAACTCAATTGGGTTTTTCTAACTTTGAAAATAGAGGAATTTAGGAACTTCATAGATGAAAGAAATCCATGGATGAAAAATATCATACCTCAAAGCCAAATGCTTATCTTCAATGGAGAAATTGAGACTTGAATGAAAACCCTAGGTTGAATCCTTTTCTTCTTCAAGTTTCTAGAGAGAGAAATATTTTGGAGAGGAGAATTGATCTTCTTTTGTGATTTTGGAAGTATGAATTGAATGGGTTGAATTTGGGGGTTAAAAAACTTATATAGGGGTCTTAGTGAAGGGTAAAACGACGTAGTATAGGAATAAAATAATTAAGAAAAGACCCAACTGCCCCTAATATTAACTGCCGCCTCATCACCCACGACTCGAGACTGACGGACCATGGACTAACCAATGGTCCGTCCTGCACACTCGTCAGTAGATTCAGAGAGTTTGGGCCTGACCTACGGCTCCTGAACCACAGACTGTGGACCCACCGATGGTCCGTAGTTCCAGTCATGGTTCATGCCTGGACAACTTTTGGGTGGCCTATCCACGGACCCACCTATGGTCCGTGGTCCAACCTACGGGCCGTGGTGGCCTTCGTGGATGGCACCTGGGAATCCTGAGATTTTCTATGGTGCCCTCTTTCGGATCCGGGGTGTTACAAAATACTTCTCAAATGACTCAAAGAACTCTCTCGATCTTTACTCTTAACTCTATCTTGAATTTGAAATATGAATTCAAGAATTATTATTTGGATATACTGGATTTCTCAATGATTAGAAGTAGTTTGGAGAGTTACAATCAGGAAGAGAGCGAAGAGACGTTTTAGTGAACACTGGTGCGATGCGGAGATGGAATTAAATTTTTGGTCACGAAATAATTTTTGAGACAGAGGACTTTGTATTCTCTTCGCAACGTGGAGAGGGGGGTAATTTTCTGGGTACTGAATTTTGAAGCGCCTCCGCGACGCGGACCTGGGTACGTATTTTTTCCCGATCTTTTCTTCCTCTCCCAAATTTGATTCAACTCATACCCACTTCAGTTCTACGATCCAATTTCATGAAAATTCACAAACGTAGAACACTTTCAATGAAACCCACAAAACTCAATCAAGAGACTCAACTATTACGCAAAAACCTCACCTCAAGGATTTCAAGGCTTCAATTATCAATTTTTAACTCAAGAACTTCTCAAGAATTCAATAACTAACTTCAAGAATGAATTCATGGGTAAAATTTTACATGATTGACGTGAGGGAGAACAAACCCAATAATATGAGAGCTTATATACCTCGAGAGAATCAAATTCTTGGCGAAAATCCTCAAAGCTCGCAAGAATCTTGAACGAACGCTTGAACTTCTCCTTTTTCTCCTCTTGAACTTCTCTCTAAAACCCTAAGCGTGTTTAGGAATTGTGAAAACTGATCTAAATCAGTTTAAACCCCTATTTTGAGTAACCAAAA
>JAJONR010001701.1:0-35326 GCA_029582245.1 Solanum etuberosum
GAATATATTCTTTTTATTCAGTTTTTAAGCTTTTGTATGCTTGAGTTAGTCTTCCGCTTGTAGTCAGCCAGGATAAGGGTTCGCTTGGGGACCAGCAATGGTTCTCGAGTGCCGGCCACTTCCAGGGTGTAGGCTCGGGTCGTGACAGATTCTTTTATTCATCACGATATTCTAAGGTCATAGGTGCAAGTTGAAATTTTTTTGAGGCATTTTTTGTATTGTTTATATATTTTCCTTTATTTTTCGGCCATTGTGGGGCATTTACGTAATATTCGTCCATTTTCAGACATTTACGAAAAGAAGTAAAGTTTTGGTTATTTTATTCGTCACGATAGTCAAAGGTCATTGGTGCAAGTTGAATTTTTTTAATGGGTTTTTTGTATTGTTTATGTATTTTTCTTGATTTTTCGGTCATTTTGGGGCATTTATGTAATATTTGGCTATTTTTGGACAGTTACGAAAAGAAGTAAAGTTTTTTTCTTTTATTCGTCACGATATTATTAGGGCATTCATGCAAGACGAATTTTTTTGAAGCATGTTTTGTATTTTTTTTTATTTTTCATCCAATTACGGGCATTTACGTAATATTCGGCCATTTTCGGACAGTTACGAAAAGGCGTAAAATTTTGTTGTTTTATTCGTCACAATATTCTAAGGTCATTTGTGCAAGTCAAAAAAAAATTGAGGCGTTTTTTGTATTGTTTGTTTTTGTCCTTTTATTTGTCACAATATTCTATTGTCATTGGTGCAAGTTGAAATTTTTTTGAGTCATTTTTTTATTGTTTATGTATTTTTCTTGATTTTTCTGCCATTTTAGGGCATTTACGTAATATTTGGCTATTTTTGCACAGTTGAGAAAAGAAGTTAAGTTTTTTCTTTTATTCGTCACGATAGTCTAAGGTCATTGCTTTAAGTCGAAATTTTCTTGAGCCGTTTTTTGTCGTATTTATGTATTTTTCTTGATTTTTCTGCCATTTTGAGACATTTATGTAATATTCGGCCATTTTCAGACAGTTACGAAAAGAAGTAAAGTTTTGTTCTTTTATTCATCACGATATTCTAAGCTCATTGGTGCAAATCAAAAAAAAATTGAGGCGTTTTTTTTATTGTTTAAGTATTTTTCTTTATTTTTCGCCCATTTTGGGGAATTTACGCAATATTCGGCCATTTTCAGACAGTTACGAAAAGAAGTAAAGTTTTGTTCTTTTATTCGTCACGATATTCTAAGGTCATTGGTGCAAGTCAAAAAATTAAGTTTTGTTCTTTTATTCGTCACGATATTCTAAGGTTATTGGTGCAAGTCAAAAAAGTTTTGAGGCATTTTTTGTATTGTTTATGTATTTTCCTTGATTTTTTGGCATTTTGGGGCATTTACGTAATATTCGGCCATTTTCGGACAGTTATGAAAAGATGTAAAGTTTTGTTCTTTTATTCGTCACGATATTCTAAGGTCATTGGTGCAAGTCGAAATTTTTTTGAGGCGTTTTTTGTATTGTTTATGTATTTTTCTTGATTTTTCGGCCATTTTAGGGCATTTACATAATATTTGGCTATTTTCGGACAGTTATGAAAAGAAGTAAAGTTCTGTTCTTTTAATCGTCACGATATTCTAAGGTCATTGGTGCTAGTCGAAATTTCTTTGAGGCATTTTTTGTATTGTTTATGTATTTTTCTTAATTTTTTGGCCATTTTGGGGAATTTACGTAAAATTCGGATATTTTCTGATAGTTACGAAAAGAAGTAAAGTTTTGTTCTAATATTCGTCATGATATTCTAAGGTCATTGGTGAAAGATGAAATTTTTTTGAGTCGTTTTTTGTTTTGTTTTGTTTATGTATTTTTCTTGATTTTTCGGCCATTATGGGGTATTTAAGTAATATGCGGCCATTTTCGGACAAATACAAAAAGAATACAGTTTTGTTCTATTATTCGTCATGATATTCTAAGGTCATTGGTGGAAGTCAAAACAAAATTGAGGCGTTTTTTGTATTGTTTATGTATTTTTCTTGATTTTTCGGCATTTTGGGGAATTTACGTAATATTCGGCTATTTTCGGACAGTTATGAAAAGAAGTAAAGTTTTGTTCTTTGATTCGTCATGATATTCTAATGTCATTGGTGCAAGTCGAAATTTTTTTGAGGCGTTTTTTGTATGTTTTATGTATTTTCAATGATTTTTCGTCCATTTTGGGGCATTTACCTAATATTCTGCCATTTTCGGACTGTTACGAAAAGAAGTAAAGTTTTGTTCTTTTATTCGTCACGATATTCTAAGGTCATTGGTGCAAGTCAAAAAAAAATTGAGGGGTTTTTTGTATTGTTTATGTATTTTTCTTGACTTCTCTACCATTTTAGGGCATTTACGTAATATTCGGTTATTTTCGGACAGTTACGAAAAGAAGTTAAGTTTTGTCCTTTTATTCGTCACGATAATTCTAAGGTCATTGTTGTAATTCAATTTTTTTTTTTATTTTCATCCATTTAGGGGAATTTACGTAATATTCAGCAATTTTCGGACAGTTGCGAAAAGAAGTAAAGTCTTGTTCTTTTATTCGTTACGATATTCTAAGGTCATTCGTGCAAGTCGAAATTTTATTGAGGCATTTTTTGTATTGTTTATGTATTTTTTTTATTTTTCTGCCATTTTAGGGCATTTACGTATTATTCGGCTATTTTCGGACTGTTACGAAAAGAAGTAAAGTTTTGTTCTTTTATTCATCACGATATTCTAATGTTATTGGTGCAAGCCAAAAAAAATTTGAGGCGTTTTTTGTATTGTTTATGTATTTTCAATGATTTTTCATTCATTTTGGGGAATTTACGTAATATTCAGCTATTTTCGGACTGTTACGAAAAGAAGTAAAGTTTTTTTCTTTAATTCATCACGATATTCTAAGCTGATTGGTGCCAGTAGAAATTTTTTAGAGGCGTTTTTTGTATTGTTTATGTGTTTTTCTTGATTTTTCTGCCATTTTAGGGCATTTACGTAATATTCTGTATTTTCAGACAGTTATGAAAAGTAGTTAAGTTTTGTTCTTTTATTCTTCAAGATATTCTAAGGTCATTGGTGTAAGTCAAAAAAAAAACTTGAGGCGTTTTTTGTCGTGTTTATCTATTTTTCTTGATTTTTCAGCCATTTAGGGGTATTTTCATAATATTCGACCATTTTCAGACAGTTACAAAAAGAAGTAAAATTTTGTTCTTTTATTCGTCACGATATTCTAAGTTAATTGGTGCAACTCAATTTTTTTTTGAGGCGTTTTTTGTAATCAATATGTATTTTTCTTGAGTTTTCGGTCATTTTGGGGCATTTACGCGATATTCGGCCATTTTCAGACAGTTACGAAAAGAAGTAAAGTTTTGTTCTTTATTTCGTCACGATATTCTAAGGTCATTGGTGTAAGTCGTAAAATTAAATTTTGTTCTTTTATTCGTCACGATATTCTAAGGTCATTGGTGCAAGTCGAAATTTTTTTGAGGTGTTTTTTGTATTGTGTATGTATTTTCCTTGATTTTTCGGCTATTTTGGGGAATTTACGTAATACTCGGTCATTTTCGGACAGTTACGAAAACATGTAAAGTTCTGTTCTTTTATTCGTCACGATATTCTAAGGTCATTGGTGCAAGTTGAAATTTTTTTGAGGCGTTTTTTGTATTGTTTATGTATTTTTCTTAATTTTTCGGCCATTTTTGGGAATTTACGTAATATTCGGTCATTTTCGGACAATTACGAAAAAAAGTAAAGTTTTGTTCTTTTATTCGTCACGATATTCTAAGGTCATTGGTGCAAGTCAAAAAAAATTTGAGGCGTTTTTTGTAATGTTTATGTATTTTTTAGCCATTTTAGGGCATTTACGTAATACTCGTCAATTTTCGGACGGTCATGAAAAGAAGTAAATTTTGTTCTTTTAATCATCACGATATTCTAAGGTCATTGGTCGAAGTCGAAATTATTTTGAGGCGTTTTTGTATTGTTTATGTATTTTTCTTAATTTTTCGGCCATTTTGAGGCATTTACGTAATATTCCGCCATTTCCGGACAGTTACGAAAAGAAGTTAAGATTTGTTCTTTTATTATTCACGATATCCTAAGGTCATTGGTGCAAGTTGAATTTTTTTTTTGAGGCCTTTTTTGTATTGTTTATGTATTTTTCGTGATTTTTCGGCCATTTTAGGGAATTTACGTAATATTCAGCCATTTTCGGACAGTTATGAAAATAAGTAAAGTTTTGTTCTTTTATTTTTCACGATATTCTATGGTCATTTGTGCAAGTCAAAATTTTTTTGAGGCGTTTTTTGTATTGTTTATGTATTTTCCTTGATTTTTCGGTAATTTTGGGGCATTTACGTAATATTCGACAATTTTCAAAAAGTTACGAAAAGAAGTAAAATTTTATTCTTTTATTCGTCATGATATTCTAAGGTCATTGGTGCAAGTCGAAATTTTTTTGTGGCATTTTTTGTATTGTATATGTATTTTTCTTGATTTTTTGGTTATTTTGGGGCATTTACATAATATTCCGCCATTTTCGGACAGTTATAAAAAGAAGTAAAGTTTTGTTCTTTTATTAATCACGATATTTTAAGGTCATTGGTGCAAGTCAAATTTTTTTTGAGGCGTTTTTTGTATTGTTTATGTATTTTTCTTGATTTTTCGGCCATTTTGGGGTATTTACGTAATATTCAACCATTTTTGGACAGTTATAAAATGAAGTAAAGTTTTGTTCTTTTATTCATCACGATATTCTAAGGTCATTCGTGCAAGTCAAATAAAAATTAAGGCATTTTTTGTATTGTTTATGTATTTTTCTTGAGTTTTTCGGTCATTTTGGGGCATTTACCTAATATTCGATCATTTTCGGACAGTTACGAAAAGAAGTAACGGTTTGATTTTTATTCGTCACGATATTCTAAGGTCATTGGTGCAAGTCAAAAAAAATTTGAGGCGTTTTTTGTATTGTTTATGTATTTTTCTTGATTTTTCGGCCATTTTTGGGAATTTACGTAATATTCGGTCATTTTCGGATAGTTACGAAAAGAAGTAAAGTTTTGTTCTTTTATTCGTCACGATATTCTAAGGTCATTGGTGCAAGTCGAAATTTTTTTGAGGTGTTTTTTGTAATGTTTATGTATTTTTTAGCCATTTAAGGGCATTTACGTAATATTCAACCATTTTCAGACGGTCACGAAAAGAAGTAAAATTTTGTTCTTTTAATCGTCACGATATTCTAAGGTCATTGGTCCAAGTCAAAATTATTTTGAGGCGTTTTTGTATTGTTTATGTATTTTTCTTAATTTTTCGGCCATTTTGAGGCACTTACGTAATATTCCGCCATTTTCGGACAGTTACGAAAAGATGTTAAGATTTGTTCTTTTATTCTTCACGATATTATAAAGTCATTGGTGCAAGTCAAATTTTTTTGAGGCGTTTTTTGTATTGTTTATGTATTTTTCTTGATTTTCGGCCATTTTGGGGCATTTACGTAATATTCAGCCTTTTTCGCACAGTTCTGAAAAGAAGTAAAGTTTAGTTCTTTTATTTGTCATGATATTCTACGGTCATTGGTGCAAGTCAAAAAAAAATTTGAGGCGTACTTTTGTATTTTTTTTTATGTATTTCCTTAATTTTTCGGTCATTTTGGGGTATTTACGTAATATTCGGCCATTTTCGAAAAGTTACGAAAATAATTAAAATTTTGTTTTTTTATTCGTCACGATATTCTAAGGTCATTGGTGCAAGTCGAAATTCTTGTGTGGCAATTTTTGTATTGTATATGTATTTTTCTTGATTTTTCGGTCATTTTGAGGCATTTAGGTAATATTCGGCTATTTTCGGACAGTTACGAAAAGAAGTAAAATTTTATTCTTTTATTAATCACGATATTATAAGGTCATTGGTGCAAGTCAAATTTTTTTTGAGGCGTTTTTTGTATTGTTTATGTATTTTTCTTGAATTTTTCAGTCATTTTGGGTATTTACGTAATATTCAGCCATTTTCGGGCAATTATAAAAAGAAGTAAAGTTTTGTTCTTTTATTCATCACGATATTCTAAGGTCATTCTTGCTAGTCAAAAAAAATTTAAGGCGTTTTTTTGTATTGTTTATGTATTTTTCTTGAATTTTTCAGTCATTTTGGGGAATTTACGTAATATTCGGCCATTTTCGGACAGTTACGAAAAGAAGTAAAGTTTTGGTTTTTTATTCGTCATGATTTTCTAAGGTCATTGGTGCAAGTCGAAATATTTTTGAGGCATTTTTTGTATTGTTTATATATTTTTCTTGATTTTTTGGCTATTTTGAAGCATTTACGTAATATTCGGTCGTTTTCAGACTGTTACGAAAAGAAGAAAAGTTTTGTTCTTTTATTTTTCATGATATTCTAAGGTCATTGGTGCAATTCGAAATTTTTTTGAGGCGTTTTTTGTATTTTATATCGTGACGAATAAAAGAACAAAACTTTACTTTTTTTCGTAATTATCCGAAAGTGGCCGAATATTGCGTAAATTCCCTAAAATGGCCGAAAAATCAAGAAAAATACATAAGCAATACAAAAAATACCTCAATTTTTTTTGACTTACACCAATGACCTTAGAATATCATGACGAATAAAAGTACAAAACTTTACTTCTTTTCGTAACTGTCCGAAAATGGCCGAATATTATGTAAATACTCAAAAATGGCCGAAAAATATAAAAATACATACACCATACAAAAAAATACCTAAAAAAAATTTCGACTTGCACCAAAGACCTTAGAATATCGTGACGAATAAAAGGACAAAACTTTACTTCTTTTCGTAATTGTCCGAAAATGGCCGAATATTACATAAATGCCCCAAAATGGCCAAAAAATTAAGAAAAATACATGAGCAATACAAAAAACTCCTCAATTTTTTTTTGAGTTGCACCAATGACTTTAGAATACCGTGACGAATAAAGGAACAAAACTTTACTTCTTTTCGTAACTTTTCGAAAATGGCCCAATATTACGCAAATTCCCCAAAATGGACGAAAAATCAAGAAAAATACATAAACAATACAAAAAACGCCTCAAATTTTTTTCGACTTGCACCAATGACCTTAGAATATTGTGACGAATAAAAGAATAAAACTTTACTTCTTTTTGTAACTGTCCGAAAATCTCACGACCCGAGCCTACACCCTGGACGTGGCCGACACTCAAGAACCATTGTTGGTCCCCAAGTGAACCCTCATCCTGGCTGACTACAAGCGGAAGACTAACTCAAACATACAAAGCTTAAAAACTGAATAAAAATTCATGAAATTCAATTACAAAGCTTTAACTCAAATGAAAAACTCTGAATAAAAATAAATTATTCAACTCGCTATAAAATAGGCAACTTAAGTCTTTAAAACATTTAACAAAATAAATAAACAGACTTCTGAAACTCTACTGTCTATCTATGAAGCCTCTAAATGACAAAGATGGAAGTCGGGACAAGACCCACGACATCCTAACAACTGATATAACTGAAAGTAAAAGTGGAACCTCCGGAAGCAAGGAGGCTCACCTTAGCTAACTCGAACTCCATGTGGTATCAACGAAGCTCCTGTTGATGACCCTGAATACTTGTATCTGCATCATAAACGATGCAGGCCAAATGGCTCAGTACGTGGAATGTACGAGCATGTAAAGGGAATTCCAAAGCATAAACATAAGCTTGAACTGGTGGAAAAGAAACATACTTACCTCCTCTCAACTCACTCAACTCAAAGAACATAGTTCAACTCAATGATAAGGTATTCAACTCATTGAAATAAGGCTCAACTCAATGATAAGATATTCAACTCAATGAAATAAGACTCAACTCAAAAATAAGATACTCGACTTTGGTACTCAACTCTGGATACTCAACTCTATATAAAGCAACAATACATATGCAATATATGAAAAACTTTTAAAACAGTAGAAAGCAACTTAGTTTGTATGCAAGGATACCAAATAAACTCTGCTTTTATATGAAAATACAAAGTAAACTGAGTGTATATAAGAATACAAAATATCTATGTGGGAGTTTCTCTAACCGACAACCATCTCTATGAGTTTAAGTGATGGTACAACGTTTTGCCTCACGCTGCCAGGGCCTTCCTATACCTTGCCGGGGGTATAGAACCTAACTCACTAAGTGGATCCACTAGTCTATGCTAAAAGCATTAAGGAATCATCTAAAAAATATGACCCTTTTCTACCCATGTTGGCTACACGGCTTATGGAGACATTTGAATTATCTGAACTCAAACTTGTCCCCATATCGGTGCTCAATACTACTCCCAAAACGTAACTAGCTCATATGCTTAAAAACATAACTCTTTCTGTGGTTTGAGATTATTACTCAAAATTTTTCTCTAAAAAGAGATGCTACTCAAACTGCTCAAAACTCTTTTGGAAATCTCAGTTCCTTATCTTTTAAATGTGAAAATATTTACTCTTGGGAATACTTAGTTCCCATATATCATTTTAAAGAAAATGAACTCAACTCTACTCTTTCTCAACTAAAGTGCTCAAGTCTTAAAATAATTTTAGAAAAATTTGTAAAAGACTTCTAATAATACAGTTCATGCCGAATTATGGACGTGAACAACTCAATTCAAGATTTTCAATAACCATAACTAGAACTCAATACTCGAGATTCAACAACTCAGAACTCATGAACTTCAATGGTAATACTCGTTTCAAGAATGCTCGACTCAGAGGATTCATGCGGAATTATGGGCATGAACTACTCAACTCAAGGACTCGAAGATACTTCTCATCTCCAGACTGCTCGACTTATAGAGCTCATGCGGAATTATGGGCATGAACAACTCCACTCAAGGACTCCATGGGTAATAGGTAATAGTCCCATGATTAGGAATAAAATCTCAAAAGGGATTAGAAACTCAATACTCAGGACTTAGAACTTGAAGATACTACTCCTCTCAAAGATACTCAACTTATGGAGTTCATGCGGAATTATTGGGCATGAACGACTCGATATCAAGGGTATGAATAATAATACGGAACTCATGTATACGACACTTCTCATTATCATACTTACTTCCTCAAAACTCAACTCAAAATCGATAGTTGATCTCAAAGGATTCACAATTGAACTTAAAGGCTCTCTTGAATTCTACTCTTAACTCTCTCTTGAATGTGAATTATGAATTCAAGAGTTATGGTTCATGATATGAAGGATCTCGGTGATAATGTAGACTTATGAATACATTCTCCTCACTCTCGTGCTCATGAAACAAGTTATTAGAAATTGTAGAAGACTCCTCCAAAATACTCAAAGGACTTTCTCAAAATGTTCGAAAGAACTCTCAAGACTTAACTCTTAGCTCTACCTTGAATTTGAATTATGAATTCAAGGTTATGATTTGTGGTAGGAAAGATATCATGAGGATTAGGAGTGCTTTTAGATAGTTAAACATGAGAAACGATCAAGAATCACTGTCTGGAAGCAAGTCCGCGATGCGGAGATGCATTTTAATATTTGGTCGCGAAATAATTTTGAAACAGTGGGGTCCGCAATCTCTCCGCGACGCGGAGAGAGAAATTTCACTCTGAAGGAACAGGTCCGCGTCTGTCTGTGACGCGGACCTGGTACTGGTTTTCTGTCCGACTTTTTCCTTCCTCGTTTTCTAACCCCAATTCGCCTAAATTCGATTCTTTTTCTCAATTTCTCTTTAGATTCAGAAACCCAATACATGTACACAAGAATCTAATCAAACACAACTCTAAAATCGACACAATTTTCTCAAGAACTCATCAATCTCATCTAAACTCAAAAACGAAAGCCAATTTCAAGAACACAATTCAAGAACATCAAACCTTCATCTTTCTAGAACGAATTTAACGCTGAAATTAACATGATTGGCGTGTGGGTGAACAAACCCAACACTATGGAAGCTTACATACCTCTTAGGGATCAAACCCATGGCGCAAATCCGCAACAAAACTTAAGAACCTCGACGAACGCCTTGATCCTTTCCTCTTTTCTCTTCTTTTCTCTTCTTGAACTCTCAACTAAAACCCTAGGCGTATATTAGGATTATAAAACTGAATCTAATAGTATTAGACCCTTAAAACCTTACTAAAAACGAATCAAATCTAATTTGGTAAGGAAAAGACCAAAATACCCCTCACTATTTTCGGGTAACTTTCCTTATTTGGACAGCCCGACTTCAAACGGGCATATCTCCATCATACAAGCTCGAAATTTAGCAAACTCGGTGGCGTTGGAAAGATAATTCATATACCTTTCATTTTCAATCTCATGGCACACCTAACTCATCCTTTACTGAGAGTTATGGTCGTTTGAAGTTGACCCAAATCTTAGAAGAACTTAGGAATGACTTCAATGAATTCTATCTAGTTCTTTTTGGAACACAATGTGCTACATCTAGTGACCTTAACACTTAGGAAAAAATTAGATTCCTTGGTAAAAACTTACTCACTACGAAGGATGGTTCAAGTCTTAGCTCAAAAAAAATTTGGGGTGTTATAGAAAATGGCCAAATATTACTTAAATGCCCCAAAATGGCCGAAAAATCAAGAAAAATACATAAACAATACAAAAAACGCCTCAATTTTTTTTTGACTTGCACTAATGACCTTAGAATATCGTGACGAATAAAATAACAAAACTTTACTTCTTTTCGTAACTGTCAGAAAATGGCCAAATATTACGTAAATTCCCCAAAATGGCCGAATCAAGAAAAATACATAAATAATTAAAAAAACGCCTCAAAATTTTTTTGACTAGCACCAATGACCTTAAAATATCGTGACGAATAAAAGAACAAAACTCTAATTCTTTTCGTAACTGTCCGAAAATGGCCGAATATTACGTAAATGCCCCGAAATGGCCGAAAAATCAAGAAAAATACATAAACAATGCAAAAAATGCCTCAAGAAAATTTTGACTTGCACCAATGACCTTATAATATCGTGACGAATAAAAAAACAAAACTTTACTTCTTTTCGTAACTGTACGAAAATGGCCGAATATTACGTAAATGCTCCAAAATGGTTGAAAAATCAAGAAAAATACATAAACAATACAAAATATGCCTCAAAAAAATTTCGACTTGCACCAATGACTTTAGAATATCGTGACGAATAAAAGAAATAACTTTACTTCTTTTCGTAACTGTCAAAAATGGCTGAATATTACGTAAATGCCCCAAAATGGCCGAAAAATAAATAAACAATACAAAAAATGCCTCAAAAAAATTTAGACTTAAACCAATGACCTTAGAATATCGTGACGAATAAAAGAACAAAACTTTACTTCTTTTGGTAACTGTCAAAAAATGGCCAAATATTACGTAAATGCCCCAAAATGGCCGAAAAATCAAGAAAAATACATAACCAATACAAAAACCGCCTCAAAAAAATTTCGAATTGCACCAATGACTTTAGAATATCGTGATGAATAAAAGAACAAGACTTTACTTCCGTTCGTAACTGTCCAAAAATGGCAGAATATTACGTAAATACCCCAAAATGGCCGAAAAATTAAGAAAATAAATAAAGAATACAAAAAACGCCTCAATTTTTTTTTGACTTGCACCATTTAACTTAGAATATCGTGACGAATAAAAGAACAAAACTTTACTTCTTTTCGTAACTGTCCGAAAATGGCCGAATATTATGTAAATGCCCAAGAAAAATACATAAACAATACAAAAAATGCCTCAATTTTTTTTTGACTTTCACCAATTTCCTTAGAATATCATGACGAATAAAAGAACATAACTTTACTTCTTTTCGTAACTGTCAGAATATTACGTAAATGCACCAAAATGGCCGAAAAATCAAGAAAAATACATACACAATTTAAAAAACGCCTCAAAAAAATTCGACTTGCCCCAATGACCGTAGAATATCGTGACGAATAAAAGAACAAAACTTTACATCTTTTCGTAACTTTCCGAAAATGGCGAATATTACGTAAATGCCCCAAAATGGCCGAAAAATCAAGAAAAATACATAAACAATACAAAAAACGCCTCAATTTTTTTTTGACTTGCACCAATGACCTTAGAATATCGTGACGAATTAAAGAAAAAAACTTTACTTCTTTTTGTAACTGTCTGAAAATGGCCAAATATTACGTGAATCCTCCAAAATGGCCGAAAAATCAAGAAAAATACATAAACAATACAAAAATCGCCTCAAAAATATTTTGACTTGCACCAATGACCTTAGAATATCATGACGAATAAAAGAACAAAACTTTACTTATTTTCGTAGCTGTCCAAAATGTCCGAATATTACGTAACTGTTCGAAAATGATCGAAAAATCAAGAAAAATACATAAACAATACTAAACACGCCTCAAAAAAATATTCGACTCTCACCAATGACCTTAGAATATCGTGATGAATAAAAGACCAAAAAAAAAGATCGTCTTGTCACGACACTTTCTCTCCGTACACAAACAACATTTAGCTCATAACGACACTTTTTTTCCCTTCAGGGCGATTGAAGCCCACGCTCTTCCTCATGGGGACAGCTCCGGCCTCTGTTCTGGCGCGTCTCAGTGGGGAAGAGGAGTTCCAAGATACTCCGAAATCAATGGCCGAATCGAGCAAACTGAAATCGAACTACGCTGATGCAATTAGAAATCTGATAGTACTGAGCTCTAATTTGAGTCGATAGGGAAGCTCGGAGGTGAGAGCACGCTACTTCACGTACAATGGAATATCAGCGATCATCTTCAAAGCTTCGGACTATTATGGGATAATGGCACAAGAATGCAGATATACTATTGTTTGCAAATTCCTAAGAACCCGGCCTCAAATTGTGAAAATAAGATCTAAATTCGCGAGAAAATATCAGTGAAAGGTTCGGTTAAAATTGGTGTCTATGATTTCCGTACTGTTTTCATTGATTGCACATTAGAAGAGGATTTTAACAATGTATGGTTTAGACACTCGATTGAAATTGATGGGCAAATTATGTGGCTTGAAAAATGGACTCCGAATTTCAAGCCGGATGTAGATTCTCCGGTTGTTCCTGCGTGGGTGCTCCTATCAGAACTACCCTTCCATTTGCACATAGTTGCGCCTATGGGAACTCCACTCTCAATGGACTTGGTGACTGACCACAAAACCATGCCAAGTATGGCCAAGGTTGGAGTGGAAATTGATCTCACTAGAACTAAGTTTAATTCTGTGTGGGTCGGCCTTGACCATGAGACAAGCCCGTTGAAAGGATATACTCAAAGACTAGAATATGAAAATGTGCCTAAGTATTGTCGTCATTGTAAATTACTTGGACATTCTATTTTCCAATGTCGATACGCTGAAAAGAAACAAGTTGTGGAGGATAAGAAATCTGTAAATACTCAGGAAGAAGGAACATCTAGTCAAAATAAAGCTACTGCCAAGAAATTGAATGGTGAAAAGAGTAAAACAATGGAAAATGAGAAGGCTACCAGTGAGAATAGAAACATGAATGAGCAGAATAGAAAAGAGAATTGTGAACAGGAAAATCATGAAGCAAGCAATAAAATCCATCAAGACAAGGACAACAAAGAAATGGAAAGGGCTGCAGAACAAGAACAAGAACAAGCAGATAACAATGAGACCAGCCAAACAGTGGTTGAAAACTAGGATGAAAAAGGGAAGAGAAAGGAGATCCTGGAATGTACTCCATCAGCGCAATTCCAGTTTAATGCAAATACAGATGTAACTACCAAGAGACAGAAAAAGAAAAAAGTCAAAAAGATGCCCCTAAAGAAAACCAAGGTTTCATTCAGGCCAGACATACAAAAAAGGAAGTCAAAAACATAAAGAGGTACAAGAAAACTGACAAGAACCATGAGCAGAATATGACTAGTATTTCCTCTGAAGGCCAACATGAGAAAGGAGACTCTCTAGATAACATTGGTACGATCGAAAATCAAGAGAAACAAGACATTCCAGAGAACCAAAGCAGTGAAAACAACATGAATTATTTGAATGAGAAGAAGATGAGGAACAATACCATAGAGGCAGAACAAGGAAACACTGAATCCAAGAAAAATCAGGGCGCTAATAATCCAGTCCTGGTATCTAGTTCTCGACTCAATTATTAAGCAACAAAAACCTATTCAGATATCTATAGACCTTCATTGTAAACGAAAGGTTTCAGAGGTTGATGCCAAAGAAGACAGAGTGGAGAAAGATCTCAGAATAGCAGAGGATGAAAGATCAGATTCCAACACTGCGAACAAAGTAAATAAAAATATCAGAAGCAATCACCTACAGAAAAACTATGATAAAGGAAATTAAGAGGAGTCATCTAACTCAAAATATGTCAGTCAGGAGGAAGAAAATTCTTGTCATCAAAGTCACCACACAAATGGTAATGAATCAGACCCTGACTACACAGAAGGTACTTCACAAGAGAGAGGGAGAAGCAAAAATAGAAAATTTGGAAGCAGACAAAGGAACAAAACTGCTCCTTCTCAAAAAAGGAAAACAAATCTGGACACTTCCCCTAATATCCAATGATTAAAGCTACATTTTGGAATATTAGGGGAGTGAGATCTAAGAAAGCCATTCACATGCTCAAACATCTTATTAGAATCAATCAAGTAGAATTTGTAGCTTTTTTTTAACCCTTCGTCAATGAAAACAAGATAGAGGGATACAAAAGGTTCTTGGGATTCTATTTTTCTCATACCAACATCAATGGAAAAATTTGGTATTTTGGGAATAAAGGCTACAAGTCAACAATAGAGGCTAATGTTGAGCAAGAAGTCACAATGCACTTTTGTGATGATTCAAACAATGAGAATTTCTATGTTACCTCTATTTATGCTATGTGCTCGGCTGTTCAAAGAAAAGAGCTTTGGAATAGCTTGGAACACGTAAACTCTCTTATTAGTCAGCCTTGGTGCATCGGTGGAGACTTTAATGTAATCACTGACCCAGATGAAAATTACTCTAAGCAGGAAGCTATCTCACTGGTCTATAAATGATGTTGGTGATATCCACAAGCATGTTATACAGTGGGAAGAAAAGATTCAAAACTTAGAGGAAGAAGATATTGAGCACAACACCGGAGCAGGGATACAGGAAGCTAACAAAGTTCATGCCGAGTATACTAATTTGCTGGGGCACCAAGACTCAATCCTAAGGCAGAAAACTCACACTCAATGGTTTGAAGAATGAGATAGGAACACTAAATATTTCCACAGCATCCTCAGGAATAAGAGAAACAGGCTCCAAATTAGAAGGATAAAAAATGACAAAGGAATAAGGATCCAAAAGGAAGAGAAAATTGCTAAAGCTGCTATCAATCATTTTGAATCACTCTTCAACCTTCCTGCCCCTTCCCTTGACAACAGTATCCTTGATTGCATTCCTAAAATTATCTCAGACATTGATAATTCTAACTTAGTTAGTTTACCTTTGCAACAGGAGATTAAGGAGGCAGTTTTCAGTCTAAGTCCAGATAGTACAGCATGACCAGATGGATATAATGGCACCTTCTTCCAAAGTTGTCGGGATATCACTATGAAGGATCTGGCAGATTTTGTCATTGACTTCTTTCAGGGCAAAAAACTGACTAAATTTTTTACTCATACTTGTCTTGCTCTAATTCCTAAAAATAAGTCTCCTGATTGTTTTGCTCAATTTAGACCTATTATCTTGTTTAATTTTTCTAATAAGATTATCTCTAAAATTATGGCTACTAGATTGAGTCCCATAATGCCAAATTTAATATCTGAAAATCAATCTGGTTTTCTTAAAAATAGATTAATCACTGAAAATGTTCAGTTCGCACAAGAGATCATCTAGGCTATTTCTCACCCTAATAAGAGTGGTAACATAGTGATAAAGTTGGACATGGCTAAGGCATATGACAAAATGTCTTGGGAGTTTGTTTTAAATGTTCTTAGGAAATTTGGTTTCTAAGAATGTTGGATTAATTTGATCTATAATCTCATTTCAGGTTGTTGGTATTCATCATTATAAATGGCTCAAGGAATGGCTTTTTCACATCATCTCAGGGACTAAAATAGGGAGATCCTCTATCCCCTTCTCTATTCATTTTAACTGCAGAAGTATTAACTAGATCTCTTAATAAGCTGTTAGAAAATGATAATTTCACCCTTTTTTCCATGTCTGAAAGAGGGCCTCTGATTAATCATTTTGCTTATGCAGATGACATAGTTATATTTAGTAGTGGAAGGACAAAATCCATAAGGCTTGTGAAGAAGCAAATAAAGAGATATGAACTCAGCTCAGGTCAAAAGGTCAATAGAGAGAAGAGTTTCTTTTTGACATCTCCAAAAACATCGGCCTCCAGAATTAATAGAATGAGAACCAGCACACGATTTATGGACAAGAAATTCCCCTTCAGTTATCTAGGATGCCCTGTATATGTTGGAAGGAAAAAGAACGAATACTTTGACAATATGGTAAGCAATGTCATAAATAGACTTAGTGGTTGGCAAGGTAAATTACTCTCATACGGGGGTAAGATAGTTCTTATCAAGCAGGTTCTTGAATCTCTTCCCACCTACACCCTCACAAGCCTCACCCCCTAAAGGTATTCTAAATTTATTACTAAAGTCATTGGTGCAAGTCAAATTGTTTTTGACGCGTTTTTTGTATTGTTTATGCATTTTTCTTGATTTTCGGGCATTTTGGGGAATTTACGTAATATTCGGCCATTTTCGGATAGTTACGAAATGACTTAAAGTTTTGTTCTTTTATTTATCACGATTTTCTAAGGTCCTTGGTGCAAGTCGAAATTTTTTGAGGTGTTTTTTGTATTGTTTATTTATTTTTCTTGATTTTTCAGCTATTTTGGGGCATTTACGTAATATTCGGCCATTTTCAGACAGTTACGAAAAGAAGAAAAGTTTTGTTCTTTTATTCATCACGATATTCTAAGGTCATTGGTGCAAGTCAAAAAAAAAATTGAGGCATTTTTTGTATCGTTTATGTATTTGTCTTGATTTTTCGACAATTTTGGGGCATTTACGTAATATTTGGTTATTTTCCGACAGTGACGAAACGAAGTAAAGTTTTGTTCTTTTATTATTCACGATATTCGAAGGTCATTGGTGCAAGTCGAAATTTTTTTGTGAGGTTTTTTTATATTGTTTATGTATTTTTATTAATTTTTCGTCCATTTTGGGGCATTAACGTAATATTTGGCCTTTTTCGGACAGTTACGAAAAGAAGTAAAGTTTTATTCTTTTATTCGTCACGATTTTCTAAGGTTATTGGTGCAAGTCGAAATTTTTTTGTGAGGTTTTTTTATATTGTTTATGTATTTTTATTAATTTTTCGTCCATTTTGGGGCATTAACGTAATATTCAGTATTTTTCGGACAGTTACGAACAGAAGTAAAGTTTTATTCTTTTATTCGTCACGATTTTCTAAGGTCATTGGTGCAAGTCGAAATTTTTTTGGGGAGTTTTTTGTATTGTTTATGTATTTTTCTTGATTTTTCGGCCATTTTGGGCATTTACGTAATATTCGGCAATTTTCGGACAGTTACGAAAAGAAGTAAATTTTTGTTCTTTTATTTGTCACAATATTCTAAAGTCATTGGTGCAAATCAAAATTTTTGAATCATTTTTTGTATTGTTTATATATTTTTCTAGATTTTTCAGCCATTTTGGGGCAATTACGTAATATTCGGCCATTTTCGGACAGTTACGACAAGAAGTAAAGTTTTGTTCATTTATTCGTCACGATATTCTAAGGTCATTGGTGCAAGTCAAAAAATTTTGAGGCGTTTTTTTTTATTGCTTATATATTTTTCTTGATTTTTTGACCATTTTGAGGAATTTACGTAATATTCAGCTATTTTCGGACTGTTACGAAAAGAAGTAAAGTTTTGTTCTTTTATTTGTCACGATATTCTAAGGTCATCGGTGCAAGTCGAAAAAAATTGAGGTATTTTTGGTATTGTTTATGTAGTTTTCTTGATATTTCGGCCATTTTGGGGAATTTACGTAATATTAAACCATTTTCGGACAGTTACAAAAAGAGTTAAAGTTTTGTTCTTTTATTTGTCACGATATTCTAAGGTCATTGGAGCAAGTCGAAATTTTTTGAGGCGTGTTTTGTATTGTTTATGTATTTTTCTTGATTTTTCGGCTATTTTGTGGCATTTACGTAATATAGTTATGAAATGAAGTAAAGTTTTATTCTTTTATTCGTCACGATATTCTAAGGTCATTCGTGCAAGTCGAATTTTTTTTGAGGCGGTTTTTCTTATGTTCATATATTTTTGTTGATTTTTCAGACATTTTGGGGCATTTACATAATATTCGGCTATTTTCGGACAGTTACGAAAAGAAGTAAACTTTTGTTCTTCCATTTGTCACGATATTTTAAGGACATTGGTGGAAGTCAAAAAAAATTTGAGGGTTTTTTTTTATTGTTTATGTATTTTTATTTTTTTCTGGCCATTTTGGAGCATTTACCTAATATTCGGCCATTTTCGAACAGTTACGAAAAGAAGTGAAGTTTTGTTCATTTATTCGTCACGATATTCTAAGGTCATTGGTGCAAGTCGAAATTTTTTTGAGGCGTTTTTTATATTTGTTATGTATTTTTCTTGATTTTTCTGCCATTTTGTGGGCATTAACGTAATATTCGTCCATTTTCGGACAGTTACAAAAACAAGTAAAGTTAATTTTTTCCGTCACGATATTCTAAGTTCATTGGTTGCAAGTTGAAATTTTTTTAGGCAATTTTTATATTGTTTATGTATTTTTCTTGATTTTTCGGCCTTTTTGGGGAATTTACGTAATATTCAGTCATTTTCGGACAGTTATGAAAAGAAGAAAAGTTTTGTTCTTTTATTCGTCACGATGTTCTAAGGTCATTGGTGCAAGTCAAAAAAAAATTGAGATGTTTTTTGTATTGTTTATGTATTTTTCTTGATATTTCGGTATTTTGGTTCATTTACGTAATATTCGGCCATTTTCGGCCACTTACGAAAAGAAGTAAAGTTTTGTTCGTTTATTCGTCACGATATTCTAAGGTCATTGGTGCAAGTCAAAAAAAATTTGAGGAGTTTTTTGTATTGTTTATGTATTTTTCGGCCATTTTGGGGAATTTACGTAATATTCGGCCATTTTCGGACAGTTACGAAAAAAAGTAACGTTTTGTTCTTTTATTCTTTAAAATATTCTAAAGTCATTGGTGCAAGTCAAAAAAAAAATAAGGGATTTTTTGTATTGTGTATGTATTTTTCTTTATTTTTCGACTATTTTGGGGCATTTATGTAAATGTTCTGCCATTTTCGGACAGTTACGAAAAGAAGTAAAGTTTTATTCATTTATTCGTCACGATATTCAAAGGTCATTGGTGCAAGTCAAAAAAAAATTGAGGCGTTTTTGGTATTGTTTATGTATTTTTTTTCCGGCCATTTTTGGACATTTACGTAATATTCGGCCATTTTCAGACGATTACGAAAAGAAGTAAAGTTTTGTTCTTTTATTCGTCACGATATTCTAAGGTCCTTGGTGCAAGTCAAAAAAAAATTGAGGCATTTTTTGTATTGTTTATGTATTTTTCTTAATTTTTCGGCCATTTTGGGCATTTACGTAATATTTGGCCATTTTAGGACAATTACGAAAAGAAGTAAAAAAATTGTCATTTATTAGTCACAATATTCTAAGGTCATTGGTGCAAGTCGAAATTTTGTGAGGCGTTTCTTGTATTGTTTATGTATTTTTCTTGATTTTCGGCCATTTTGGGGCATTTACGTAATATTCGGCCATTTTCGGACAATTACAAAAAAAGTAAAGTTATGTTCTTTTATTTGTCATAATATTCTAAGGTCATTGGTGAAATTCAAAAAAAAATTGAGGCGTTTTTTGTATTGTTTATGTATTTTTCTTGAATTTTCGGTCATTTCGGAGCATTTACATAATATTAGGCCATTTTCGGACAGTTACGAAAAGAAGTTAAGTTTTATTCTTTTATTCTTCACGATATTTTCTAAGGTCATTGGTGTAAGTCGAAATTTTTTTGAGGCGTTTTTGTATTATTTATGTATTTTTCTTGATTTTTCGGCCATTTTGGGGAATTTAAGTAATATTCGGCCAATTTCGAACAGTTACGAAAAGAAGTAAGGTTTTGTTCTTTTATTCGTCACGATATTCTAAGGTCATTAGTGCATGTCAAAATTATTTTGAGGTGCTTTTTGTATTGTTTATGTATTTTTCTTGATTTTTCTGCTATTTTGGGGATTTACGTAATATTCAACTATTTTCAGACAGTTACGAAAAGAAGTAAAGTTTTGTTCTTTTATTGGTCACGATATTCGAAGTTCATTTGTGCAAGTCAAAAAAAATTTGAGGCATTTTTTGTATTGTTTATGTATTTTTCTTGATTTTTCAGCCATTTTGGGGCATTTAGATAATATCCGGCCATTTTCGGACAGTTACGAAAAGAAGTTAAGTTTTGTTCTTTTATTCGTCACGATATTCTAAGGTCATTTGTGGGAGTCGAAATTTTTTTGAGGCATTTTTTGTATTGTTTATCTTTTTTTTCTTGATTTTTCAGCCATTTTGGGTCATTTACGTAATATTCAGCCATTTTAAGACAGTTACGAAAAGAAGTAAAGTTTTGTTCTTTTATTCGTCACGATATTCTAAGGTCATTGGTGCAAGATGAAATTTTTTTGAGGTGTTTTTTGTATTGTTTATGTATTTTTCTTGATTTTTCAGCCATTTTGGGTAATTTTCGTAATATTCGGCCATTTTCGGCCAATTACGAAAAGAAATAAAGTTTTGTTCTTTTATTCGTCACGATATTCTAAGATCATTGGTCCAATTTGAAATTTTTTTGCACGTTTTTTGTGTTGTTTATGTATTTTTCAGCTATTTTGGGGAATTTACGTAATATTCGGCCATTTTCGGACAGTTACGAAAAGAAGTAAAGTTTCGTTCTTTTATTAGTCACAATATTCTAAGGTCATTGGTGCAAGTCAAAAAAAAATTGAGGGTTTTTTTTTATTGTTTATGTATTCTTCTTGATTTTTCGGCCATTTTGGGACATTTACGTAATATTCGGCTTTTTCTGACAGTTAGTAAAAGAAGTTAAGTTTTGTTATTTTATTCGTCACGATATTCTAAGTTCATTGGTGCAAGTCAAATTTTTTTTGAGGCGATTTTATTATTGTTTATGTATTTTTCTTGATTTTTCGATCATTTTGGGGTATTTATGTAATATTCATCTATTTTCGGACAATTACGAAAAGAAGTAAATTTTTGTTCTTTTATTCGTCACGATATTCTTAGGTCATTGGTGCAACTCGAAATTTTTTTGAGGCGTTTTTTGTATTCTTTATGTATTTTTCTTGTTTTTTTGGCCATTTTGGGGCATTTACAGAAATATTCGGCCATTTTTGGAAAGTTACGAAAAGAAGTAAAGTTTTTTTCATTTATTCGTCACGATATATTAAGGTCATTGGTGCCACTCAAAAAAAAATTGAGGCATTTTTTGTATTGTTTATGTTTTTTTTTTTCCGGTCATTTTGGGTATTTACGTAATATTCGGATTTTCAAACAATTACGAAAAGAAGTATAGTTTTGTTCTTTTATTCTGCACGATTTTCTAAGGTCATCGGTGAAAGTCAAAAAAAAATTGAGGCATTTTTTGTATTTTTTATGTTTTTTTCTTGATTTTTCATACATTTTTGAGTATTTACGTAATATTCGGACAGTGACGAAAAGAAGTAAAGTTTTTTTCTTTTATTCGTCACGATATTATAAAGTCATTGGTACAAGTTGAAAAAATTTTGAGGCGTTTTTTGTATTGTTTATGTATTTTTCTTAATTTTTTGGCCATTTTGGGTATTTACGTAATATTCGGTCATTTTCGGACAATTACGAAAAGAAGTAAAGTTTTATTCTTTTATTCGTCACAATATTCTAAGATCATTGGTGGGAAGTCAAAAAATTTGTGATGCGTTTTTTGTATTGCTTATGTATTTTTCTTTATTTTCGGCCATTTTGGGGGAATTTACGTAATATTTGCCCTTTTTCAGACAGTTACGAAAAGAAGTAAAGTTTGGTTCTTTTATTCCTCAGGATATTCTAAGGTCATTGGTTAAAGTCAAATAAAAATTGAGGCGTTTTTTGTATTGTTTATGTATTTTTCTTGAATTTTCACCCATTTTGTGCATTTACGTAATATTCGGCCATTTTCGGACAGTTACGAAAAGAAGTAAAGTTTTGTTCTTTTATTTGTCACGATATTCTAAGGTCATTGGTACAATTCAAAAATTTTGAGTCATTTTTGTATTCTTTATATATTTTTCAGCCATTTTGAGGCATTTACGTAATATTCAGCCATTTTCGGACGGTTACGAAAAGAAGTAAAGTTTTTTTTCTTTTATAAGTCACGATATTCCAAGGTCATTGGTGCAAGTCGAAATTTTTTGAGGCGATTTTTTTATTGTTAATGCATTTCTCTTTATTTTTCGGCCATTTTGGGAATTTACGTAATATTCAGCCATTTTCGGACTGTTACGAAAAGAAGTAAAGTTTTGTTCTTTTCTTCGTCACGATATTCTAAGGTCATCGGTGCAAATAAAAAAAAATTAAGTTGGTTTTTTGTATTGTTTATGTATTTTTCTTGATAATTCGGCCATTTTGGGGCATTTACGTAATATTAAACCATTTTCGGAAAGTTACTAAAAGAAGTAAAGTTTTGTTCTTTTATTCGTCATGATATTCTAAGGTTATTTGAGCAAGTTGAAATTTTTTGAGGCGTGTTTTGTATTGGTTATGTAATTTTCTTGATTTTTCTGCTATTTTGGGGCATTTACGTAATATAGTTACGAAAAGAAGTAAAGTTTTGTTCTTTTATTCGTCACGATATTCTAAGGTCATTAGTGCAAGTCGAATTTTTTTGAGGCGGTTTTTGTTATGTTTATGTATTTTTCTAGATTTTTCGGACATTTTGGGGCATTTACGTAATATTCGGCGATTTTCGAACAGTTACGAAAAGAAGTACAGTTTTGTTCTTTTTTTCGTAACGCTATTCTAAGGACATTGGTGGAAGTCGAATTTTTTTTAAGGCGTTATTTTTATTGTTTATGTATTTTTCTTGATTTTTCGGCCATTTTGAAGCATTTACGTAATATTCGGCCATTTTCGAACAGTTACGAAATGAAGTGAAGTTTTGTACTTTTATTCGTCACGATATTCTAAGGGCATTGGTGCAATTCGAAATTTTTTTGAGGCATTTTGATTTTTCGGCCATTTTGAGGAATTTACGTAATATTCGGTCATTTTGGGACAGTTACGAAAAGAAGAAAAGTTTTGTTCTTTTATTCGTCACGATGTTCTAAATTCATTGGTGCAAGTCAAATAAATTTTGAGGTGTTTTTTGTATTGTTTATGTATTTTTCTTAATTTTTCGGCCATTTTGGGTCATTTACGTAATATTCATCATTTTCGGACTGTTACAAAAAGAAGTAAAGTTTCCTTCTTTTATTCGTCACGATATTCTAAGGTCATTGGTGCAAGTCAAAAAAATTTTGAGGCATTTTTTGTATCCTTTATGTATTTTTCGGCCATTTTGGGGTATTTACGTAATATTCGGTCATTTTCGGACAGTTACGAAAAAAAGTAAGGTTTTGTTCTTTTATTCGTCACGATATTCTAAAGTCATTGGTGCAAGTCAAAATTTGTGTAAGGCCTTTTTTGTATTGTGTATGTATTTTTCTTGATTTTTCGACTATTTTGGGGCATTTTTGTTAATATTCGTCCATTTTCGGACAGTTATGAAAAGATGAAAAGTTTTGTTCATTTATTCTTCACGATATTTAAAGGTCATTGGTGCAAGTCCAAATTTTTTTGAGGCATTTTTTGTATTGTTTATTAATTTTTCTTGATTTTTCAGCCATTTTGAGGCATTTACGTAATATTCGGCCATTTTCGGACAGTTACGAAAAGAAGTAAAGTTTTGTTCTTTTATTCATCACGATATTGTAAAGACATTGGTGAAATTAAAAAAAAAAATTGAGGCGTTTTTTGTATTATTTATGTATTTTTTTAAAATTTTCGGTCATTTCGGAGCATTTACATAATATTAGGCCATTTTCGGACAGTTACGAAAAGAAGTTAAATTTTGTTCTTTTATTCGTCACGATATTCTAAGGTCATTTGTGCAAATCAAAAAAAATTTGATGCGTTTTTTGTATTGTTTATGTATTTTTCTTGATTTTCGGCCATTTTGGGGTATTTACATAATATTCGGCCATTTTTGGACAATTACGAAAAAAGTAAAGTTTTGTTCTTTTATTTGTCACAATATTATAAGCTCATTGGTGAAATTCGAATTTTTTTTGAGGCGTTTTTTATATTTTTCTTGAATTTTCGGTCATTTCAGAGCATTTACATAATATTAGGCCATTTTCGGACAATTACAAAAAGAAGTTAAGTTTTGTTCTTTTATTTGTCACGACATTCTAAGGTCATTTGTGCAAGTCAAAAAAATTTTGAGGCGTATTTTGTATTGTTTATGTATTTTTCTTGATTTTTCAGCCATTTTGGGGCATTTAGATAATATCCGGTCATTTTCGGACAGTTATGAAAAGAAGCAAAGTTTTATTCTTTTATTCGTCACGATATTCTTAGGTCATTGGGGCAAGTCGTAATTATTTTGAGGCGTTTTTTGTATTGTTTATGTATTTTTCTAGATATTTCGGCCATTTTGGGTCTTTTACGTAATATTCGATCATTTTCAGATTGTTACGAAAAGAAGTAAAGTTTTGTTCTTTTATTCGTCACGGTATTCTAAGGAAATTGGTGAAAGTTGAAATTTTTTTGAGGTGTTTTTTTTATTGTTTATGTATTTTTCTTGATTTTTCGGCCAATTTGGGTGATTTTTGTAATATTCGGCCATTTTAGGCCACTTACGAAAAGAAGTAAAGTTTTGTTATTTTATTCGTCACGATATTCTAAGGTCATTGGTGCAAGTTGAAATTTTTTGAGGCATTTTTTGTATTGTTTATGTATTTTTCGGCCATTTTGAGGTATTTACGTAATATTCGGCCATTTTCGGATTGTTACGAAAAGAAGTAAAGTTTTGTTCTTTTATTTATCACGATATTCTAAGGTCATTGGTGCAAGTCGATATTTTTTTGAGGCTTTTTTTGTATTGTTTATGTTTTTTTGTTGATTTTTCGGCCATTTTGGGACATTTACATAATATTCGG
Organism: Solanum etuberosum; assembly: GCA_029582245.1. NCBI lineage: Eukaryota > Viridiplantae > Streptophyta > Magnoliopsida > Solanales > Solanaceae > Solanum > Solanum etuberosum. Next base: position 25,208 of record JAJONR010001701.1, read on the forward strand.
CATTTTCTGACAGTTACGAAAAGAAGTAAAGTTTTGTTCTTTTTCTTCGTCACGATATTCTAAGTTCAGTGGTGCAAGTTGAATTTTTGTGAGGCATTTTTATTATTGATTATGTATTTTTCTTAATTTTTCGGTCATTTTGGGGTATTTACGTAATATTAAGCCATCTTTCGGACAGTTACGAAAAGAAGTAAAGTTTTGTTATTTTATTTGTCACGATATTCTAAGGTCATTGGTGCAAGTCAAAAAAAATTTGAAGCGTTTTTTGTATTGTTTATGTATTTTTCGATCATTATGGGAATTAACGTAATATTCGGCCATTTTCGGACAATTACGAAAAGAAGTAAAGGTTTTTTTTTTTTATTCTTCACGATTTTCTAAGGTCATTGGTGAAAGTCAAAAAAAAATTTAGGCATTTTTTAAATTGTTTATGTATTTTTCTTGATTTTTCGTACATTTTTGGGTATTTACGTTATATTCGGTAATTTTCAGACAGTTAAAAAGAAGTGAAGTGTTGTCTTTTATTCGTCACAATATTCTAAGGTCATTGGTGCAAGTCGAAATTTTTTTGAGGCATTTTTGTATTGTGTATGTATTTTTTTTTATTTTTCGGCCATTTTGGGGCATTTAAGTAATATTCGGCCAATTTCGAATAGTTACGAAAAGAAGTAAAGTTTTGTTCTTTTATTCGTCACGATATTCTAAGGTCATTTGTGCATGTCAAAATTTTTTTGAGGTGTTTTTTGTATTGTTTATGTATTTTTCTTGAATTTTCTGTTATTTTGGGGATTTACGTAATATTCAACCATTTTCAGACAGTTACGAAAAGAAGTAAAGTTTTGTTCTTTTATTGGTCACGATATTCTAAGGTCATTGGTGCAAGTCGAATTTTTTTGTATTGTTTATGTATTTTTCTTAATTTTTCATCCATTTTGGGGTATTTACGTAATATTCGGCCAATTTCGGACAGTTACGAAAAGAAGTAAAGTTTTGTTCTTTTATTCGTCACGATATTCTAAGGTCATTGGTGCAAGTCAAAAAAATTTGAGGCGGTTTTTGTATTGTTTATGTATTTTTCTTGATTTTTCGGTCATTTTGTGAAATTTACGTAATATTCGACCATTTTCGGACAGTTACGAAAAGAAGTAAAGTTTTGTTTTTGTATTCGTCACAATATTCTAAGGTCATTGGTGCAAGTGAAATATTTTGTGACGCGTTTTTTGTATTGTTTATGTATTTTTCTTGATTTTCGGCCATTTTGGGGTATTTAAGTAATATTTGGCCATTTTCGGACAATTAATAAAAGAAGTAATTTTTTGTTCTTTAATTCGTCACAATATTCTAAGGTCATTGGTGCAAGTCGAAATTTTGTGAGGCGTTTCTTGTATTGTTTATCTATTTTTCTTGATTTTCGGCCATTTTGGGTAATTTACGTAATATTCGGCCATTTTCGGACAATTACGAAAAAAGTAAAGTTATGTTCTTTTATTTGTCATAATATTCTAAGGTCATTGGTGAAATTCAAAAAACAATTGAGGCGTTTTTTATATTGTTTATGTATTTTTCTTGAATTTTCGGTCATTTCGGAGTATTTACATAATATTAGGCCATTTTCGGACAGTTACGAAAAGAAGTTAAGTTTTATTCTTTTATTCGTCACGATATTTTCTAAGGTCATTGGTGTAAGTCGAATTTTTTTTGAGGCGTTTATATATTGTTTATGTATTTTTCTTGATTTTTCGGCCATTTTGGGGAATTTAAGTAATATTCGGCCTATTTCGGACAGTTACGAAAAGAAGTAAAGTTTTGTTCTTTTATTCGTCACGATATTCTAAGGTCATTAGTGCATGTCAAAATTATTTTGAGGTGCTTTTTGTATTGTTTATGTATTTTTCTTGATTTTTCTGCTATTTTGGGGGATTTACGTAATATTCAACTATTTTCAGACAGTTACGAAAAGAAGTAAAGTTTTGTTCTTTTATTGGTCACGATATTCGAAGGTCATTTATGCAAGTCAAAAAAAATTTGACGCGTTTTTTGTATTGTTTATGTATTTTTCTTGATTTTTCAACCATTTTGGGGCATTTAGATAATATCCGGACATTTTCGGACAGTTACGAAAAGAAGTTAAGTTTTGTTCTTTTATTCGTCACGATATTCTAAGGTCATTTGTGGAAGTCGAAATTTTTTTGAGGCATTTTTTGTATTGTTTATCTTTTTTTCTTGATTTTTCGGCCATTTTGGGTCATTTACGTAATATTCAGCCATTTTAAGACAGTTACGAAAAGAAGTAAAGTTTTGTTCTTTTATTCGTCACGATATTCTAAGGTCATTGGTGCTAGATGAAATTTTTTTGAGGTGTTTTTTGTATTGTTTATGTATTTTTCTTGATTTTCAGCCATTTTGGGTAATTTTCGTAATATTCGGCCATTTTCGGCCAATTACGAAAAGAATTAAAGTTTTGTTCTTTTATTCGTCACGATATTCTAAGATCATTGGTCCAATTTGAAATTTTTTTGCACGTTTTTTGTATTGTTTATGTATTTTTCAGCTATTTTGGGGAATTTACGTAATATTCGGCCATTTTCGGACTGCTACGAAAAGAAGTAAAGTTTTGTTCTTTTATTAGTCACAATATTATAAGGACATTGGTGCAAGTCAAAAAAAAATTGTGGGGTTTTTTGTATTGTTTATGTATTCTTCTTTATTTTTCGGCCATTTTGGGACATTTACGTAATATTCGTCTTTTTTTGACTGTTAGTAAAAGATGTTACGTTTTGTTCTTTTATTCGTCACGATATTCTAAGTTCATTGGTGCAAGTCAAATTTTTTTTGAGGCGTTTTTATTATTGTTTATGTATTTTTCTTGATTTTTCGATCATTTTGGGGTATTTACGTAATATTAATCCATTTTCGGACAATTACGAAAAGAAGTAATTTTTTGTTCTTTTATTCGTCACAATATTCTAAGATCTTTGTTGAAAGGCAAAAAAAATGGAGGCCTTTTTTTGTATTGTTTATGTATTTTTCTTGAATTTTCGGCCATTTTGGGTATTTACGTTATATTAAGCCATTTTCGGACAGTTACGAAAAGAAGTAAAGTTTTGTTTTTTTATTTCTCACAATATTCTAAGGTCATTGGTGCAAATGAAAATTTTTTAGTCATTTTTTGTATAGTTTAAATATTTTTCTAGATTTTTCTGCCATTTTGGGGCATTTACGTAATATTCGGTCATTTTCGGACAGTTACGAAAAGAAGTAAAGTTTGTTCTTTTATTCGTCATGATATTCTAAGGTCATTGGTGCAAGTCGAAATTTTTTGAGGCGTTTTTTTTATTGTTTATATATTTCTCTTGATTTTTCGGCCATTTTCTGGAATTTACGTAATATTCAGCCATTTTCAGACTGTTACAAACAGAAGTAAAGTTTTGTTCTTTTATTCGTCACGATATTCTAAGGTTATCGGTGCAAATAAAAAAAAATTGAGGTGTTTTTTGTATTGTTTATGTATTTTTCTTTATATTTCGGCCATTTTTGGGCATTTACGTAATATTAAATCATTTTCGGACAGTTACAAAAAGAATTAAAGTTTTATTCTTTTATTCGTCACGATATTCTAAGGTTATTGGAGCAAGTCGAAATTTTTTGAGGCGTTTTTTGTATTGTTTATGTATTTTTCTTGATTTTTCGGCTATTTATGGGCATTTACGTAATATTGTTACGAAAAGAAGTAAAGTTTTGTTCTTTTATTCGTCACGATATTCTAAGGTCATTAGTGCAAGTCAAAAAATATTTGAGGCGGTTTTTCTTATGTTTCTGTATTTTTCTTGATTTTTCGGACATTTTGGGACATTTACGTAATATTCGGCGATTTTTGGATAGTTACGAAAAGAAGTAAAGTTTTATTCTTTTATTAGTAACAGTATTCTAAGGACATTGGTGGAAGTCAAAAAAAAATTGAGGCGTGATTTTTTTTTTATGTAGTTTTCTTGATTTTTCGGCCATTTTGGAGCATTTACGTAATATTCAGCCATTTTCTAACTGTTACGAAAATAAGTGAAGTTTGTTTTTTTATTCGTCACGATATTCTAAGGTCATTGGTGCAAGTCGAAATTTTTTCGAGGCATTTTTTGTATTGGTTATGTATTTTTTTTGATTTTTCAGCCATTTTGGGGGGGGGGCATTAATGTAATATTCGACCATTTTTTGACAGTTACGAAAAGAAGTAAAGTTTATTTCTTTTTTCGTCATAATATTCTAAGTTCATTGGTGGTAGTTGAAATTTTTTTGAGGCGTTTTTTGTATTGTTTATGTATTTTTCTTATTTTTGGGGAATTTACGTAATATTCGGTCATTTTCGAACAGTTACGAAAAGAAGAAAAGTTTTGTTCTTTTATTCGTCACCATGTTCTAAGGTCATTGGTGCAAGTCGAAATCTTTTTGACGTATTTTTTGTATTGTTTATGTATTTTTCTTGATTTTTTGGCCAATTTTGGGTCATTTACGTAATATTCAGCCATTTTCAGACAGTTACAAATAGAAGTAAAGTTTTGTTCTTTTATTCATCACGATATTCTAAGATCATTGGTACAAGTCGAAATTTTTTTGAGTTGTTTTTTTGTGTCGTTTATGTATTTTTCGGCATTTTGGGGTATTTACGTAATATTCAACCATTTTCGAACAATTACGAAAAAAAGTAAATTTTTTTTTTCTTTTATTCGTCACGATATTTTAAAGTCATTGGTGCAAGTCGAAATTTTTTTAAGGCGTTTTTTTGTATTGTGTATGTATCTTTCTTGATTTTTTGACTATTTTGGGACATTTATGTAAATATTGGGCCATTTTCGGACAGTTACGAAAAGAAGTAAAGTTTTGTTTGTTTATTCGTCATGATATTCAAAAGTCATTGGTGCAAGTCAAAATTTTTTTGAGGCGTTTTTTGTATTGTTTATGTATTTTTTTTCTTAATTTTTCGGCTATTTTGGGGCATTTACGTAATATTCAGCCATTTTCGGACAGTTACGAAAAGAAATAAAGTTTTTTTCTTTTATTCGTCATGATATTCTAAGGTCATTGGTGCAAGTCGAATTTTTTTTAAGGCGTTTTTTGTATTGTTTATGTATTTTTCTTGATTTTTCGGCCATTTTGGGGTATTTACGTAATATTTGGCCATTTTAGGACAGTTACGAAAAGAATTAAATTTTTGTTCTTTCATTCGTCACAATATTCTTAGGTCATTGGTGTAAGTTGAAATTATTTTGATGCGTTTTTAGTATTGTTTATATATTTTTCTAGATTTTTCGGCCATTTTGGTGCATTGACGTAATATTCGGCCATTTTCAGACAGTTACGAAAAGAAGTACAGTTTTTTTTTTATTCGTCATGATATTCTAAGGTCATTGGTGCAAGTCGAATTTTTTTTAAGGCGTTTTTTGTATTGTTTATGTATTTTTCTTGATTTTCGATCATTTTGGGGCATTCACGTAATATTTGGCCATTTTCGGACAATTACGAAAAGAAGTAAAGTTTTATTCTTTTATTCGTCACAATATTCTAAGGTCATTGGTGAAATTCGAAATTTTTTTGAGGCGTTTTTTGTATTGCTTATGTATTTTTCTTTAATTTTCGGTCATTTCGGAGCATTTACATAATATTAGGCCATTTTTTGACAGTTACGAAAAGAAGTTAAGTTTTGCTCTTTTATTCATCACGATATTCTTAGGTCATTTGTTCAAGTCAAAAATTTTTTGAGGCGTTTTTTGTATTGTTTATGTATTTTTCTTGATTTTTCAGCCATTTTGGGGTATTTAGATAATATCCAGCCATTATCGGACAGTTATTTAAAGAAGTAAAGTTTTGTTCTTTTATTCGTCACGATATTATAAGGTCATTGGTGCAAGTCAAAAAAAATTTGAGGCGTTTTTTGTATTGTTTATGTATTTTTCTTGATTTTCGGCCATTTACGTAATATTCAGCAATTTTCGGACAATTTTGAAAAAAGTAAGTTTTGTTCTTTTATTCGTCACAATATTCTAAGGTCATTGGTGAAATTTGAAATTTTTTTGAGGCGTTTTTTGTATTGTTTATATATTTTTCTTGAATTTTCGGTCATTTCGGGGTATTTACTTAATATTAGGCCATTTTCAGAAAGTTACGAAAAGAAGTTAAGTTTTGTTCTTTTATTCGTCACGATATTCTAGGGTCATTTGTGCAAGTCAAATTTTTTTTGATGCGTTGTTTGTATTGTTTATGTATTTTTCTTGATTTTTCAGCCATTTTGGGGCATTTAGATAATATTCGGCCATTTTCGGACAGTTACGAAAAGAAGTAAAGTTTTGGTCTTTTATTCTCCACGATATTCTTAGTTTATTGGTGCAAGTAGAAATTATTTTGAGGTGTTTTTTGTATTGTTTATATATTTTTCTAGATTTTTTGGTAATTTTGGGTCATTTACGTAATATTCGGCAATATTTTTGACGCGTTTTTTGTATTGTGTATTTATTTTTCTTGATTTTTCAGCTATTTAGGGGTGTTTACGTAATTTTAGGCAGTTTTCGGATAATTACGAAAAGAAGTAAAGTTTTGTTCTGTTATTCGTCATGATATTCTAAGGTCATTGGTGCAAGTCGAAATTTTTTTTGAGGTGTTTTTTGTATTGTTTTTGTATTTCTCTGTATTTTTCGGCCATTTTGGGTCATTTTTGTAATATTCGGCCATTTCCGGCAACTTACGAAAAGAAGTAAAGTTTTATTCTTTTATTAGTCACGATATTCTAAGGTCATTGGTGTAAGTTGAAATTTTTTTGAGGGGTTTTTTGTATTGTATATGTATTTTTCGACCATTTTGGAAATTTATGTAATATTCGGCCATTTTCGGACAGTTACGAAAGGAAGTAAAGTTTTGTTCTTTTATTTGTCACGATATTCTAAGGTCATTGGAGCAAGTCTAAATTTTTTGAGGCGAGTTTGTTATTGTTTATGTATTTTTCTTGATTTTTCGGCTATTTCGGGGAATTTACGTAATATAGTTACGAAAAGAATTATGTTTTGTCTTTTATTTGTTACGATATTCTAATGTCATTAGTGCAAGTCGAAAGTTTTTTGAGGCGGTTTTTGTTATTTTTATGTATCTTTCTTGATTTTTCGGTCATTTTGGGGTATTTACGTAATATTCAGCCATTTTCGGACAGTTACGAAAACAAGTAAATTTTTGTTCTTTTATTCGTCACGATATTCTTAGGTCATTGGTGCAAGTCGAAATTTTTTTGAGGCGTTTTTTGTATTTTTTATGTATTTTTATTGATTTTCCGTCCATTTTGGGTATTTACTTAATATTCGGCCATTTTCAGAAAGTTACGAAAAGAAGTAAAGTTTTGTTCTTTTATTCGTCACGATATTCTAAAGTCATTGGTGCAAGTCAAAAAAATTTTGAGGCGTTATTTGTATTGTTTATGTATTTTTCTTGATTTTTCGGTCATTTTTGGTTTTTACGTAATATTCGGCCATCTTTAGACAATTACGAAAAGAAGTAAAGTTTTGTTCTTTTATTCTTGACGATATTCTAAGGTCATTGGTGCAAGAAGTTGAAATTTTTTTGAAGGCTTTGTTGTATTGTTTATGTATTTTTTTGTCATTTTGAGGCATTTAAGTAATATTCGGACAATTACGAAAATAAGTAAAGTTTTGTTCTTTTATTCGTCACAATATTCTAAGGTCATTGGTGCAAGTCAAAATTTTTTTGATGTGTTTTTTGTATTGCTTATGTATTTTTTTTTATTTTCGGCCAATTTTGGGCATTTACGTAATATTCGGCCATTTTCGGACAGTTACGAAAAGAAGTAAAATTTTGTTCTTTTATTCGTCACGATATTCTTAGGTCATTGATGCAAGTCAAAAAAAATTGAGGCATTTTTTGTGTTGTTTATGTATTTTTCTTGATTTTTTGGCCATTTTGGTGCATTTACGTAATATTCGGCCATTTTTGAACAGTTACGAAAAGAAATAAAGTTTTGTTCTTTTATTCGTCACCATATTCTAAGGTCATTGGTGCAAGTCAAAAAAATTTTAAGGCGTTTTTTGTATTGTTTATGTATTTTTCTTGATTTTCGATCATTTTGGGGCATTCACGTAATATTCGTCACCATATTCTAAGGTCATCTGTGAAATTCAATTTTTTTTTTTGAGATTTTTTATGTATTTTTCTTGATTTTTCGTCCATTTTTGGGCATTTACGTAATATTCGGCCATTTTCGGACATTACAATAAGAAGTAAAGTTTTGTTAATTTATTCGTCACGATATTCTAAAGTCATTGGTGCAAGTCAAAAAAAAATTGATGCGTTTTTGTATTGTTTATGTATTTTTCTTGATTTTTCGGTCATTTTAGGTCATTTTCGTAATATTCGACCATTTTCGGACAGTTACGAAAAGAAGTAAAGTTTTGTTCTTTTATTCGTCACAATATTCTAAGGTCATTGGTACAAGTTGAATTTTTTGTGAGGCGTTTTTTGTATTGTTTATATATTTTTCTTGATTCTCGGCCATTTGGGGTATTTACGTAGTATTCGGCCATTTTCGGACAATTAAGAAAAGAAGTAAAGTTTTATTCTTTTAATCGCCACGATATTCTAAGGTCATTGGTGCAAGTTGAAATTATTTTGAGGCGTTTTTTGTATTTTTCATGTATTTTTCGGCCATTTTGGGTGTATTTCTGTAATATTCGGCCTTTTTCGGACAGTTATGAAAAGAAGTAAAGTTTTGTTCTTTTATTTGTCACGATATTCTAAGGTCATTGGTGAAAGTCAAAAAAAATTGAGGCGTTTTTTGTATTGTTTATGTATTTTTCTTGAATTTTTGGCCATTTTGGGCATTTACGTAATATTCGGCCATTTTCGGACAGTTACGAAAAGAAGTAAAGTTTTATTCTTTTATTCGTTACGATATTCTAAGGTCATTGGTGCAAATCAAAATTTTTGAGTCATTTTTTGTATTGCTTATTTATTTTCTAGATTTTTCAGCCATTTTGGGGTATTTACGTAATATTCGGCCATTTTCGGACCGTTACGAAAAGAAGTAAAGTATTGTTCTTTTATGCGTCACGATATTCTAAGGTAATTGATGCAAATCGAAATTTTTTGAGGCATTTTTTTTATTGTTTATTTCTTTTTCTTGATTTTTCGGCCATTTGGGGGAATTTACGTAATATTTAGCCATTTTCGGACTGTTACGAAAAGAAGTAAAGTTTTGTTCTTTTATTTGTCACGATATTCTAAGGTCATCGGTGTAAATCAAAAAAAATTTGAGGTGTTTTTTGTATTGTTTATGTATTTTTTTTGATATTTCGACCATTTTGGGGGATTTACGTAATATAGTTACGAAAAGAAGTAAAGTTTTGTTCTTTTATTTGTCATGATATTCTAAGGTCATTAGTGCAAGTCAAAAATTTTTTGAGGCGGTTTTTGTGATGTTTATGTATTTTTCTTGATTTTTCGGACATTTTGGGGGATTTACGTAATATTCGCCGATATTCGGACAGTTACGAAAAGAAGTAAAGTTTTGTTATTTTATTCGTCACGATATTCTAAGGACATTGGTGCAAGTCGAAATTTTTTAGAGGCGTTTTTTGTATTGGTTAAGTATTTTTCTTGATTTTTCTGCCATTTTGGGGGATTTACGTAATATTCGGCGATATTCGGACAGTTACGAAAAGAAGTAAAGTTTTGTTATTTTATTCGTCACGATATTCTAAGGACATTGGTGCAAGTCGAAATTTTTTAGAGGCGTTTTTTGTATTGGTTAAGTATTTTTCTTGATTTTTCTGCCATTTTGGGGGATTTACGTAATATTCGGCGATATTCGGACAGTTACGAAAAGAAGTAAAGTTTTGTTATTTTATTCGTCACGATATTCTAAGGACATTGGTGCAAGTCGAAATTTTTTAGAGGCGTTTTTTGTATTGGTTAAGTATTTTTCTTGATTTTTCTGCCATTTTGGGGGATTTACGTAATATTCGGCGATATTCGGACAGTTACGAAAAGAAGTAAAGTTTTGTTATTTTATTCGTCACGATATTCTAAGGACATTGGTGCAAGTCGAAATTTTTTAGAGGCGTTTTTTGTATT